>DWDV01001858.1:0-12435 GCA_018245615.1 Mimoniades ocyalus | reverse complement strand
AGCACATTATGGAATAGGCGGTGAGTCTTTAGCTTTACACCGGACACATATTCTGACTCCGAGCCACTACTAGAAAATATAACTAAGAGAAACAAAATAGTATAAATGTAAAATAAACAACATTATCAATCTCACGAACTGGGATCTAATTTCAATTTCTGATTAAATGAAGAACTTTAGCAGCTGTTCGTTCCCAGGTGATAACCGTCGGGCTACACGGCCGGGAATAGCCGTTAGGCGTGGAATAAGGAAGAAAGCGAATCTTGTTCAGCAAAAGGTATATATTTGAGCAGCGCGTGTATTGCTGCACGAATAAAATAATGCATTCCAATCGCTGTGTCCTCTGAAGGCTTCTACATCAGGTGCGTGTTCCATCGTAGGAGAATTGCGAGCATAGCTAGGAAATTATAACATATGAGTATTTTTAAGTCAAGCTATTACGCGAGATAACAGCAACACTAACAATACGGGGTTGTAAAGATCGAGAGATGATTGTAGAGATCATGTGACAAATCATCTCGTCATTAACGTTCAGGTAAACATTCCAGAAATCATCTTGTGCCCCATTCGTAAGTCCAGAGTGTATACGTTTGTATACTATGCGCAGTGTTTTTAGAAAACGTCAATAGCATGATTCGGAATACATAATGTCTTTTGACTAATAAACTGAAGGTCTGTTTAAATCACAAGAAGCCAATACTCTACATGTCTCTACGAATATAAAAAATGTAATTATATTTTTCATAATAATAGTTTAATAGGGATATTAGTAAAAAAATATTTATTCAACTCTTGATTATCGTTAACCGTATGCAATGTTGCTAACTGGCATAGCTGGGTTTTCCAAGTTTTGCTAAAGCTTTGATTATCATATACCATGCCGGGCAATGTTAACTCTATACTACAGAGTCCTATAAATGGTTAGTTTGGATAGTTTGGAATAACTGTGCATATATTTTATATTATTCAAAAAGATATTGTTATTATACTATAAAATACCAATACGTAATAAGTAATAAAAATAATAACAATTTATGTTTCTTATATATGCAATATCATAAAATCTGGAATCTGAAATAGTAGTCCTAGAACTTTATACAAAATTTGAACGTATTGTGTCAAAGCATGTATTTGGCCTTTATATTGAGTAAACGTGAAAAGAATAAATTAAATACTGCTGCTTGGCGGCAAAATTCGTTACAGCATTGATATCGTGCCAAACCTGTTATGATGTACGAATACAACCAAATTGAATAAACAAATACATTTGTTTATTTAGGATTTTTATTAAATTTCAAAACAAAACTTACATGTTTTACAAAGTATGAGAATCTACTACACATCATCTACAAAATTCTTATACTCAACCTAATACCTTTCGAGTACCACAGCCAGAAACCAGTCGAGAGATTCTTTTCTGTTAACAAAAATATTAATAATATAATTTAAAACAAAATAATCGCGCTGTCCAGGTTGATTTGGCAGAAAAAGCTTCTTTGGTGTTCAATTATATTTTTATTTTATGTATGTTTCAAGTCTCTATTTTTCGTTTGGCGTAAAGCAGTAGTTATTGAGGATACTGTAATCATTTTATTTGGTCACATCAGCGGTACGGTGCTCTGTTATGAGACGACTAAATTACTAGTATTACGTAATATTAATTAATATTTTGTATAAATTTTTTTACAAATAAATATGATATTGACTGCCTCGTTGGTAGTGTTGGTTGCAAGTGCGACTGTCGAATGTAAGGTTCTGGGTTCGATTCCCGGGTCGGTTACTTCATAATTTTCTAATTTAGGTTTTCTAGTAGTGGCTCGAAGTCTGGATATATGTCCGGTATAAGGCAATAGGCTCACCACCTATCCTATCGTGGGACTTAAAAGTAACTGGTGAAACGTGGGAGTGTTCTACATTCCTCTGCCTACCTCTACGGGGATTACAGGCGTGATGTTAGTTTATATTTCTTATAATATTATTCTATATATGAGATTTTCACGTAATGTATTCCTTCGCCGTTATGGCAGCTCGGTAATACACTGTATCAATGTTTTAACATAGTGAACGTAGACACACACAGACACACATTTAATTTTATATCCGTAAACATCTACAGCGCCGAGTTGTGTTAATTTATTGCTGACATTAACAAGCTCACTACTCCGTCATACATTATTATTATTATATTTTAAGCGGAGTGCGCGAATGCATCTCACAAACTAACTAACGAACTAACTAACCCACACACGATTTGCAAGAACACGTCAAACCGAGGATTGACGATTGCGGTTCGTGCCTATAAATGTGACGCAGAGAACGCGTCTTTGATTATTTATTTGACACTAACTACGACGAAATTGTATTCGACATTCATTTCAAGCTCCCACCGTCTAATGTGTAGGTTTATTTGATGTTAATCGGGACGAGGATTTATAGTACATATATACATACGTGTATATTGGACGTTTCGTGTATGATTAACTTAAATCACAATTTTGTTTGACGCTCGCTGCCACAAAAATTTCACTTGCCAACAAACAGGAACATTAATTGACACACGATTATTTTAACTTACGTATTATTAATATACAAATGAAAATGCAGCTGAATAATTTCCTGTGGGGCATGATGCCTATTTCCCATAGGGTCAGGTAGAAATTAAGGTTTTATTAAAATCGTGAGACACATGGTGGGCTGTTTAGTAAGCATATTTGAGTATATGTACAGATCATATGATATGTTTAATTGGTTTATGTGTCTCTGACCGGCTGTGTTTAGGGGCCGGACTGAAAATCAGTGCCGTACGCGCTAGTCGCCGCGGCGTAAGCTGAGTTCGGTCCATGTCGCGGTTTACGTTGCAGCACAGATGTCCGTTCATTAATTTTATTTTTATTTCTTGTCTATGTCTTGTTTTTTGTTATTATTTATTATCTTTCCTTTATATATTTTACTAGTTTAAGTGTTTATACGTTATTGCTTCTGTTTTTATTTTACTGTAAACCGTGAATAAAGATTGTTATTATTATTATTATTATTAATTAATTTCAACCAACACAGCTACTCATACTACCTTGTGCCACACTATAATGTAATTCTAACAGGTACGATAATAGCCCAATTATTGCAATCCGGATATCAAATAATTATGTTAATACTAGTAGTTGTATTCCTAGAGTACTGTTTCACTCGTAGGTTGCTTATGCATGGTAATGGACGGTACTAGCTACAAGTGACTACTTGGTAATGCAATCATTGAACCAAGCAGTTCAACTATTACGTCCTCACTCGAAGTCCTCGCGGGTCTAAGCGCAAGAGTCTGTGTAAGAGGTCCTGGTTCCGATCCCCGCTTACGCTTAGTATTATTGGTCACGTTAATAATATGTTTCCAACTTGAACTAATCAGCCGTAGCTCGGTGTCTGAATTCATGCCCATGTGTACTCGCCTCTGCCTACCCCCTTGTAAAACACAGGTGTAGATGTTATGCTAGTAGAGTGAAACCGTTCCTTGTTTCATTCATTCCCTTTTAACACCTGATATACAATAGAAAATTACGTGATAAATTTGAACACTCGTTTTTATTAGCATAAGAAACAAGTAACAGATTGGCGAATCTTGATTCATAATCAACGCGTCTAATTATTCTAAATAATGGGCATAATGTACATTAATATTAGTAGTGTATTTAAGTACAATGAATATATATGTATTAAGTGAATTAATCTCAATACAAGTCTTCTTCTTCTTCGTGTCGATAGCCGGTCGTGAGTGTTCAGCGATCGTGGTGAAAGGATTAGTCGTAATGTCCAGTGTGCGCCGGGCAGTATAATCCGGACAGTCGCCGCTCGGGGAGGCTCCTTTCATGCATAATAAGTCAAAAATACAAGTTATTTGTGACTTATGATGTTCTCATCATATCAATATCAATAACATCTCGGGACATCTCTCCACATGGCCATCTGAAGACAAAGTAAACATCAAGAGAGCTTGTGTTACGGTAATCGAACGGTTAACTACATATACTTATATATAGATATATTTATACACAAACATAGAACAAATACTTGTGTTCACCAGACAAATATTTATTCTGGGTGTGAATCAAACCAACGAACCTTGGCGCAACAGTCACGTTCACCAACCACTGCAACAACGGGCCAGTCATTGGTTGTCACTGTCATATATTCTTACCACCCAGAATTAGCTGGCAGAGAATGCTAAAATGCATTAAAACCGCTCAATGTGACTTAACTATAGGTTAACAATAAAGTATAAATAAATAGATAATAATTTATGATCAAACAGTAGCCTAGAATATAGATTTAGAGAGGTACATTATTTGACATACTCGTAAGTACGTAAATAACGTTCAAACTTAAAAGCGTCATGGATTGCGGTTAAATTTCTATCACAGTTGGATCACTTATGTTGATTAATATGAAGACATTTTAACACAAAACCCTCTGTCACTGTGCCAGTCTGCAAAGGAAACCGCGATTGGATACACTGAGAGACACGTACACAGTAAAGAAGACCGCGAAAACACACACCAAGACACGTACGTACACTCAGTTCTAGAACAGATGTATAAATTCAACATTTATACGTCTGCCCAGCGGGGATTTCCTCGGCAGAACCAAGTTCGATTCTCGTGTCTCAGTATTTCGATTTGTTCTGAATCTAAGTGCATGCGTACTCGTACTTGTCTCTGTGTATTTTCTTCGGTGCTAATAGCATACGAAATACTGCAGAGAAACAGTTTGTTATTTTGTTTTTATCTTGGAAATAATTTGTTTTGTATAAAAATTGTTATTGAATTTATCTCACTTGAAATTCCCAGTTGCATCACGATGTCTAGATTTGTTTCCAGTGTATGGCAATACGCTCACCTTCTATTCCATAGAACGTACATTACAACTGGTGAAAAGTGGTAGTGCCACACTGCCTACCTCTTCGTAGAAATACAGGCGCGATGGTAGGTTTTTATCCTGTAGTTCGTTTTCTTTTTATAACACATGTTTATTTTATATGTACATCAATATATTTCCTAATGGTAGCCTACGTAGAAAATTATTAAACGAAAATATAATTCGATAAATCATTTCCAATAAACTATGCAGAAATAATATCACAGGGAATTAAGCTATACTTTGTGGTGTATTCTTTTTTTTTGTTTTTCTATATACAACAATATCTTGTATCCTCTTGTGAATGTAGAACATACATAAAATTAATGTACTTATTGTTTAAGTTAATTCATATGATACGCCATACGCCATATATTTCATTAAGAACGCGCGTTCATTAAGAAAACTGAACTACAGCATCATCTCATTACGCGCCACTGTTAGACGTATGCATCTCCTAATTTATGTATCTGCAGTATTTGTAAAACAAATGTACAAGAATTTAGCGCCAATATAAACATTGGCGCTAAAGGATGCGCTCCCTATTTGTTCCCGCTTATTACTCGTTCTATATAATATGAGCCTTAGTACATTCTTCAATGTAGGAAACAATATCGTTTTACGAGAAATATTAATAAAGATACCGCTTCCCAAGGCTGCACAGAACTGAAAGTTTTTATGCACATGCCTTCTACAATCATGTCTTTCCTCTTCATCTTATATTTACATCTTCTCATCATATACATCCATGTCAATTCCAATGTATTCTAACATTTGTGTCATAGTGAAATACGTAGATATACATACATACAAGTATATATGTACATGTAGAGTATATAGCATAGTTTCAGCCAGCAACAAATGCTACGGTGAAGGTTCGCTTCCTTTGGTAGCTGGAACAATATTTGAATTGCTTTTACGTCCACAAATTGATATTCAACCGGCAAAGTACGCCGCATCTGCATCCAAATGTATCAGTTTCTATAGAGCATTGCAACTATTATTATTGATTATACTATATGTAACTAACTGTGTAAATCTAAGCAAATTCTATACATGGTGCGTAAAGATAAAGATATTTAGCACTGGGTGCCCTTTGCCTACCCCATTAGGGATCTGGCGTGAAGATTATGTATGTAAGTATGTATGAATATGGTGTTATGATGTCTATTATAGTCAATGTAACTAATAACTAGTTCGATAATTGACACACTTTGAGCCAAATAAGATGTCTTGTTAAGTTTATTAACTGATATTTAACGATAAAACTCAGCAGTACTTTTTAATGTATTAGCGTTAAAATTTTCCAGTACTGACCAGCACTCTTAAGTCGAAGTTGGCTTAACTTTACATATCGCTCAAAGCGTTGAACCGTATCAGGACCGCGAGCCTTTCTATTAGCGTAAGGTGTATGTTTATTTCAATGCAAGCAATGAGTTATATGCCTACATTTGAAGTTTTAAATTGTGGCACATCGAAATACGATTTACCGAAAATCACACTATAATCTCTTAAAAAAAAAGTAAAAAAAATAATTAAAAATAATCTATACATAACAGCTAACTTATATTTAAAACAAAGCAAAGGGATATACGCAAAGTGGTTGGCAGCGGTTGGATGTGTAGAGCTTAAAATCGAACTTAGTGGCGCACTGTTGCAGAAGCTTACGAGTATGTAAAGCAGTGGATGGAAATAGGCTGATAGTGATGTTGAAAATAATGTTGATATTGATGTTGATAATGTTGTTGTTAATGATATTGATAATGATGTTGATAATGATGTTGATAATGATGTGGATAATGATATTGATAATGACATTGTTCATGATGTTGATCTTGATGTTTATCATGATGTTGATCATGATGTTGATCATGATGCTGATCATGATGGTGATCATAACGTTGATCATGATGTTGATCATGGCGTTGATATTGATATTGATAATGACGATAATGATGCCGATGATGATGATGATAGTTATTATAATATTGATGATGGTAATTATTATGACAGTAAAAGAAGAAAACTTAAAATCTTTTAATAAAGTTAAACTTTATTCTTTCTTTTGCATATGAGTGTTTCGATGAGCGCTAGTATTAGTGGTTCTCTATTTTTATCTATTTGCATTGAAAATATGAAGTCGATATAACAAACACATCTATTGCATTGGTTTTAATATTCAACCAGCATAGCTTTGTGCCCGAGCCTACATTCAAATTTATGTAGGCGTCATTGCATACAACATGTGCCTGCAAGTGCTACAACGTGAGAATTTTGCAAAAGCATTAGAGATTTCCAAAATAAATGTCTATATAGGTAATGTAACATCACAATAATAATCCCCGAAGAGGCAGGCAGAGGAGTGTAGTACACTCCGACATTTCACCAGTTACGTTTACATCCCGCTACATCTACATCATACATACATAGGTAGTGCGCCTATTGCCATACGTTGGGCCCAAATTTAGAATCCAACTTTTTAAAAGTTATAACTGATTTTAATAATAACACTTTTTGGTGAACTACGTTCCGCTCTTGTGCTGTTCGGCATTTGTTACACTGACAGCGTTAATAATAATATATTTTATAGAACTCGGTCCATTCGCTATCGATATCCACGTTTCCTATTTATAGTCTTCTAGGGCTCCAAGAGGAGTCCTAGTGCGATCGCATTTATTAAAAATTTACATTGAACGTTAACAAAATTATTATGTTGAAAAGTATACATTTTTAAATCTCTACTCCGTGCTTCTGTTGAATCACAAAATATCAGGTGTTTGAAGTTGATAGTATGAACGTAAACGGTGACTGTTTTATTTTATTTTACTAATTTCTGGTACCTCATAAATTATACATAAGAGTTTTAACTTAGTGTACTCCTTTTCAGTATAACTTCTAGTAATGCTAAATCTCACTCTCCTCTGTACGCGCTATACTCTCAAACTTTCAAAACTCAACACAAAATTATATTTTAACACGTGCTTGTATCTCCAGTACGTAAATGTTTATTATAATTTTAATTTAATTATAATTTTAATAGGCATTCGCCTTCAGACATAAGTAACAACAGATTTTAATATTCCATTTACGAAAGCTAATAATAATTTAGCCATGGTAAATAAATTAATTTCCTCCACAGCTCCACCTAATTACAACGTTATTTATGATTACGATATTTTTGTGTTACGATGCCGTTCTCAGTACGAAGCTTACTTGTTTTTACTATATATTTAACGTTAATTATATTTATAAGCCATGTTAAACGGTAAAAATTGGCAACAACTCTGAGGACAGAGGTAAGGTAAACTATTGTAAAATCACAATATTGACGTTCGGACAAACGCTAGTAAGATTAATGTTTACTTATAATATAATTTCATCATCATTAGTATCATCAATAATTCTTGTATAGTTTCGCTGTTGTACACTGACCTCCTTTCATATTAAGAGGGTTAGGGAATAGTGCATACGTAAATATTATTTTACGTAAAATCGCGCCAATAATCCCCCGAAGAGGTAGGCAGAGGAGCTTAGTACACTGCCACAAATATTATTTAATGACAATAAATAAAATATTAATACGTTTCAAATTTGCACAAGGTGTATTTTATAAATACGATTTGCTACTTACTACGAGGTATTATATGATACTTATAGATTTCAAAAAAGTAGGTTTCAATTCCTACGTGATTGTCACGCCTGTAATCCCCGAAGAGGTAGGCAGAGGAGTTTAGGCCACTCACGTATTAACAATTAAATAAATGCATTACTAATAAAATATTTGAAAATTTCATCCAAGTCATAACATTCAAAAGTGATATTTATATTTATTGTTAAATTAAGCGTTCAACATCGTCTCAATGTATCAACGCTTTTTAACAAAAGCCTTACATTGTATCGCGGTAGTCACACCGCGGGCTCTTTCTTCAAGATTCAATTTTAAAAATTGTTCCTTTCGCCGAGTCGCATCCCCAATATAAATTGGTAAGAGTTATGACTATCGTTGCCTAAGCTTTGTTTAAGAAAATTTTCAATTTCCTTTCGTTGTAATGTTAAACCAAAATAGTAGTCTCATATACAATGTTAACATTTAACATATCCGTGCCGGGAGGCGGATGGGAGGGGAGGAAGAATACCTCCGTCGACCCGAGGCTGAGATACCAGGGTACCAGGGTTTCGAAAGAGCCCATTAAAGCCAGCGCCGGCAGTTTGCTGTATGGTATGCTCCGCCTAGGTACAGCTATATGTCTTACCCGCCGATGTCCAGCAGTGAACTGAGTCAAGATAATGATGATGATGAAAGTTTTAATATCCTAGACATCAATCTCGATTGCGGATTTGACCACGAAGGTAATTGAATTAACTCACAATTACCTTCGTGTTCATTTTATATTGATTCATATTCCTGCAACAATCTTTTTTGGGGCGATTACTTCATCATTTTTATCCTATTTATTAAATAAAACATCTACTACCCCTATATCTTTGTTACTAGCAATATAATGTGTAATAGTCGCTTGTCACAAGATTACCCTGTTTAATAGTACGTTCCAATTGTTTTCCTGTAATTAATATCATTATTTTATCGTCACCTAGTTTTTCCTAATTTTAAGTACAAGTATTCGTTTCAATATTTTCAATCTTTCAGTTATTGAAAGATGTTATTCGAAAGCAAACAGCTATTAAATTTTCAATCAACATAACAATTCCATTCAGCTCAATTTGGAACAAGCTCGCGGTCGGTACGCACAAGCTATTGTACGTTGACATTTTCACGACACTGACTGACGCGCAGATAACGCATCGGTTCATCCATCAGTGAAACAGAAATACGTCTACCCCATCCAATGCGTAAACGTATCATTCAATTATTCCGATATGACTGTCTCACTACCTAGTCTTTCAACCAGTTATATATAGTTTGTGGAATAAAATGGACTTTTGCGATCCATTAACAATTATGTTATTTGTATGAAAGACTTTTTAGACTCAATAGAATGCGAAAAAAAAACATTTATATACGAGTAAGTATTTTTCTTAATAGATTTTTAAAAGTGATGTGTATTATAATAAAATAGCATATTTCAAAAAACTTTTCTACCATACGACATCATTTGTGCCTTTTCTAAAGTTTGTATAAATTTGTCGCTTGCTTATTAGAACAGTAATTATGTCGGTAAGGTAAAATATATTTTTATTGTAGTGTACATAAAAGGATATGGCTGCAGGCTATCGAATACTGACAATGGCATGCGTGTTGACTGACATCCTATCAGCCAGTCCGCTATGTGAAAAAAGACTCCCTTGCGCTTGTAACCGAATGCGCCGATTGGATTATAGAAGCTTCCCCTAGTTCTTTTTTTATTGTATTCTTCTTCGCCGGAACTGCTTTTTTGACTAGAAGCTTTCTTTGTCTGAGACTTTTCGTTTGTGCAAAGTAATTTTTTCACATTACATAAATCTATACATTATACGAGTATATAAAATATATGATTGAAAAGCTAACAGGGGAATTTCCATAAGACAATTTTAAAAAGTGAGGTTAAAAATTGTAAGTATACTTAAATAAATTTAAATATGGATAGTCTACGTATAATAAATATTTATAATATTATCATCAACAACCTTTATATAATTTATCTGTCGGACACAAGTTTCCTCCACGAATGGGATGGCTACGCCCGTAGTCTGCCAGGCTGGCCAACTATGAGTTACCAGACTTCCCGCGCCTTAAATTACAACAATATCATGAGAAAAAGTAATTACCTTTGTGCGTTTTTATAATTACTTCGACAAAGCCTTTGTTTTAAAAAAGAGAACACTTTATATGAAAATAATTTTTGGAACACCTGAAATAATTTAAAATAATCCGAGCTCTCATTCGCTGCCAGTGAATTACAACATGTGTCATAAATTCCGCGAATCTCTCGCGACTCCAAAGTTTTTATTGATTTAGGTACATGTATGTACATGGAAATTTTAGAAATGGCAATCAACTTTATGTATTATATCTTACTATACATACTTATAATTTAATTTGTATTGTAATATATGTTTTTTCAAGTAGCATTTCCCATTTGCACCGAGGGTTGATTGATGGAATGCCAATAGACATTCTGACCACCTATTGAGTAAAAAAATTAAGCGTCAATAAACAGCATTTTTTTTATTTTACGAGTCAGGAGATGTTTAGATAGTTAGGCAATTTGAACTTATTACCACGTAAATAACAACAAAAAAAACTTTTATCTTAAAACACAAGTGATGTCCACGTGGGACGTATTTTTATATTTTCACATTGGCCAAAGTTCCAAAATACTGATCTATTCACTAATAGGCATCATGAAGAAGTTTCGTACACAAGCAGAAAACTCCGTTAGAAGCCACGTATCAAACTTGGTAAAGATTCACCAACTATCAAGAACTTTCAATAATCCCGGCAAGTTTATTGTAACTCAAGGTATTTTGGTAGTTAACTGTAACCTTTCCGAGACCGGAGTAAACTTATTTACTCCTGTGGTTACTACGTTGAATTGAAATCTGCTATCACTACACAGTTCGTAAAGTAACATCACGCCTGTTATACCCTAAGAGGTAGCCAGAGGAATGTAGTGCACTCCCATGTTTCACCAGTATTGGAGTGAGCCTACTGTTATAATCCTGGCACAAAACCAGATTCCGAGTCATTACTAGTAATTTTAGTTAAAAATGCAATAGTATCCCACACGGGGTTCGAACCCGGGTCCTCTGGATCAGCATTCGCGCTAGCACCACTCAACCAACGAGGCAGTCGATAATGTAATGAAAAATATAATGATAGTATGATCTAATGATAGCGATAGAGAATACATACAAGTAGTGGATCTAACAATGTCGTGACCTGTCTTTGATTAGAGGATTTGTGAACATAAGAGAAGCGTTCTTAATAATGTTACAGCCTTATAATATAATAAGTTTGCTCGGCTAATCTTCGATATCAGTGAATTGAATTTGTCCTATCATGACCGACCGACCGTTTTGAATAGGAAAATAATTAAGTCACAGATCTAGCACAAAATGCTATTGTACTGACAGCGGCTGAACTTGGAATTAATTTATGGATCCGAAAATAGGTCAGGAACAATTGATATAATAATGTCGCTTGTGATAATTATATTTGTTTGATATACGTAATCTGAAATTTCAATATAATATTTCAATTGACATATATATTTAGCTCCTTTTTTAAGTATTTAACTGTTTACAAATATTATGCCTTTCCTGTGATAAAAATACTGTAATTTTATGCAAAACAAAGTGAAGTATAAGATTGCTACTTCAGAACGTTATTTTTATTATATATTGATTTGAATACAGTAATATCGCGTCTAGTAACATATTAAGTCCAAGAGATTCAATTGAAATTGGTTTCAACAACGGCAAAAGAAAATAAATATATGATAAAACGTAACAATGAATGATTATTGAATATTATACGTAACGTCACGCCTGTAACTCCCGAAGAGGTAGGCAGAGGAGTGTAGAACACTC
>DWDV01001857.1:0-12438 GCA_018245615.1 Mimoniades ocyalus | reverse complement strand
CGCCACCGCTGATACTCCTGTGTGGACAGAATCGACAGCGGGAACTACGATGGACTAAGAGATATGGGCGCAGGGGGGCGGAGAGGAAAGGGGGAGGAGGGGCAAACGAATCTACGAACCTTGCATTATGGTAACCAAGCGACCGATAAATTGCATATATTCATATGAATGTATAGTTATAAAGGTATTTTTTTACCCAGACTCAATAAATACTCGTGCTGTGCTGTTCATTATGAAATAGAAATTTATTGTGGCCTGAGCACCCACAGCGCGTACTTTAAGCTCGTTGTAAAAAAGCTTCCAAATATGCGATTTGCACAAGTATAGGTTAAAAACGAATAAATGGTCAATGTGTCTGATATAGCATTCACAGCAGCTCCTTCAAGGCTCGACCACTATTCTCTCGATTAAACTTCCTATACAGATCTCATATTAAAAATATCTTTACTCTTTTCTCCCAATAGCTCTTCGAAAATTGACTATACATTTTCCAAATAAACCTAATGGCATTTCCATACCTCTCAATGCTTTTAAGAAAACTATGTCGTGTTTTGTCTCCTGTTTCAGCGGCTGCTTGGCGTAACATGGTTGATCAGGACTTGGACGACGTGGCCTTCCTTGCTGGTGAGTTGAGTGTTCAAAATGATTATGGTCTTCATTAGCCAAGGATGACTTTGAATACTTACTCTTCAACTTCAACTTCACGACTTCTTCTCGTGTTTTATCGCCAGAAAACCTAAAGAATTTTATGAACCTCTATCCAGATCATTTTCATATATCTATGGACTTCCTTATTCAAAAACTTGTAAAATTTCTGGTATCATCTATTGAAGCATTTGTTTCTGTCAATTTTAAGTTATAAGTAAACATATAAAATTTGAGTTACAATTTAGGACAAAGCGGCAATTCATTTCGGATTTCCCCTAGCCAAAATAGTCCTAGACAGACATCAAAATTTTTCGCGAGCCATCAATAAGGATCAGGTGACCCTTATAGTGGTACTTATAAAAGTATAATAGAATTCCTTGCTACTAACGACCTACAAACCTAAACACCTCATGAAAGAAATCCAAGCGTCCTTTACAGAGCCCTTATAATGTCAAGTACGTTCCCTCCAACTGTGTTTGCCAGACATTGAATAACCACAAGGAGCTTCACCCTTTTCATTTCTAAAGGATTCTCCGCAGTAACAGGGACAGAGTGACATAAAGGAATGTAAGAAAGAATTAGAATCACGAAAAAATTAGAATTAAAAAAGGATCAGAAGCTTAAAGAGGGTGCAGAACATGGCATCTGTATTCAATTTAACTTTATAAATGAATAAAGACTTTCATTTAATCATGCAACACGTATACAAATCATAATGACGTAAATTGTTGCTTTCTTCGTTCTTATATCCCTTAGAAATAATACAAACGAGCCACTGGAAAAGTCTTGGCAATTTTCATATAAATTCTTATCAAAATCTACCATGTTTTGCATAATGAAATCCAGACTCCTCGGGCAACAACAAAATTACGATTTTATGTTGTTTTTATTAGCTTCACTTCTAACTATCTAAGGGAATCTTACAACTTAAATTTAACCTACAATGATGACAATACAATATTTCTATAGTATTAACCTAATGTCCTAGCCAGGACGAACAGGATTAAAAGAAATAATTCTTTTACGTAGTCTAAGTCGATAAGTAACACCAAAGCACTCGATACTGATGAAATAGATTTTTATGCGTGCATTTGTTTTTCTGAACTATTATAATTATTTATATTCAGATTAAGAGATACCAAGTACCAGAGCTTAGTCACAAAAAATTATATTCCAAACTAAGGCATAATACTTGAGCCCTACTTCGCCTGTATACCCTATCATGTTTTGACGACCACTCAGGACCCTAACGACCTACAAACCCTAACAGGTTTGAATCACTAAGACACAAAAGACGTGTGAAGTGCTGGATCTACGCTCTTATAAAACCGCGCACTTCCAGCCTCTTATAAAACGACACGTCCAAGATACATCCTTAACATGGAATGTGCGATCATATCTCTTATCACTGCTAGCTTTGGAATATTGCCATGTTTCATAGTCGGTTTTATCATTCGACTGATTCGCTTATAATATATTAAGTTCTCGTTGAGTTTATCAACCGGATTAAATACTGATAAACTGTGATATGATAATGATGACGGTCGTTTGTTGCGAATCATGCGTTCTTCTTTCTGGAACTGAACGTTGTATTGTTAATGATGTTATCGACACATACCTCTGAATTATAATCGTGCTATTGGGCCTCGAAGGAGATGATTCCAAAGGACAAGTGCAAACGATTTAGTACACCAAATTCAACTTTAGAGTTTCTTTCGCGGCTTCTTCTCCATAGCTAGGCATTTTTCGAAGCGCTAGTAGTTTTACTTTGACGTACAAAAAGTGTTCTAATGAACCAATTTTGAATAAATGACAATGGAATTTGAATTTGAATTTGAACTTATATTATTCTGTCGTCCGCTTTGAAATCTGAAGCTGCACCATTCTGCGTTTTCCAAAGACAATTACCCAATATTCTCATGACTCTTTCCAGTAGGGATGACGTTATCCCATTTTCAGCCATAAGACTCTCTGGTGATAGGTATGGAGGTAACGAAGTGTGAAATGTAAAGATCAATTGTGTGCAGACACGGACAAGGCGCGGGAAGCGAGGGAGCTCGGGGAGGCGCCCGTGGCTGTCTGCTCCCAGCGGCGCGCGCTGTGCTTAGCCGCGCTCGTCCTCTCCGCCATGTTCGCCACAGCGCTGCTGGTTGTATACGCGACGCCTCAGCCCGGTACGCGAGTTTGAAAGTTGATTCTTGTTTAATTAATTTATTGGAAATATCGCTTAGATATTTCGGTACAACCTAAAATTGTTCATTTTCATCTATTTATTAGTTTCGACGTTCATTGCTAGACACAATCAAGTCTAAACGGTTAAGGCTACGCTATTAAGCTTTAATGCTTACAGTATATATTACATACATTTTTCTTGAAATAATTACCTTACAACATAAGTGGGGGCAGGGGATTAGAAAAGAGGTTAAGGGAGGGGGATAAAGGGAGAGGGGTTAAGGGGGAAATAAGGGAGAGGTATCGAGGACGGGGGAATTATGGACTGGAAAATAATATTTTTGAAATAATACTTTTTAGAGGTACTTTACCAACTGATCTGTCGTCATTGAGATGATTTTATTTCAGATTGTCCGTGTGCTGGTGAAAACCCACTCCTCCCTGGTCAACCTCCAACGGAGTCAGAAGAAAGTTCTACCGCGGCGAATAAGTATGTTTACATGTAATAAAACAACAATAGACAATTAACACTTAAGTCAATGTAATGTCCAAATGATTCACATCGTACACAGGGGCTTAAGGTTATCACCAATTATTTTTATCCGTGGTCTTATTATGTATGGTTATTCCTACAGAGTCACGCCAGGTCCTGTCGGGGATAGGCAGGGAACATCGATTCCCAAATATCCTTACAGATCTGACGTGGCATTAGTATTATTGACACTGGTGATTAAAATTCATCGTCGTCTTTATCCTGAACAGAGAGAGGATAGCAAGCAACGGCGCAGTGTTTCCGTGGCGGGGAGCTCGTCTCCCGACCTTCGTGATACCGAAGCACTACAGTTTATGGCTACACCCCAACCTGACCACTGGAGAGCTGAGAGGTAACAATCTACCGAGAATTTTCATCATTATTGGCTTTTTTAAAACCACTGCTGGACTGGCCTAGTGATTACAAGTCGGACAGAGTGTTCCTGTTTTTTTTTTACCTGAAATTCCTAGTAGTGAAAAGGTGTTTGGATTTGTGTCTGGCACACGTCAATAGAATCACCTTCTATCACGTGGGTCGTATAATATAACTAATGAAGAGCGAAAGTAATAAGCTCTTCAGCCTACTCTTTCGGTGAAAGACCGGCGTGGACGTTTATTATGTTCAACATAAATTTGTCTGTTCCTTCGTTGATCGTACGAAGGACAAAATCTCGCTTTCGTATCATGGATGCAATTAATGTCATCTGAGATGTGTCAATGGTCTAGTCCACTCGTTCACGACAACGCTTATCCACACACCACGACGTTCACAAACAGACCGACCTGAAACTGCCAGAATAACGAGTAGAAACTCTTACGATTTCCATGTTTGTTTGTATGGATATGACTTTCAGAGAACAAGTCCAAATTCAATCAGGTGATGAAACGACTTGAAAGATTCTTTTCCTTAAGATTTCCATAGCGAAGAAGTCAATGATCTTTCATTAAAATGAATAAGTGCGTTGTCTTTAATGACCGACATTTCGATTTAACTAAAATCCATATAGTTTTCATCAAATAAACATTAGTATTCTAATAGAACTCAAGTGCTTCTTCTGCGTTAAACATTAACTTTTCTTAGTATCCTTTAACATACCAATTCATCAGCATTCGTTCACTCAAAAATGTATCGTTTTATTCTCAGGCGAAGTGTCTATAGATTTCAAAGTGGACAGAGACACGAACTTCGTGGTGCTCAACGTTCGTGACATGAACGTGACAGAACGAGCTCTGTTCAAGAGCGGAGGATCACTCGGCCCCAAGGTCGTGAAGACTCTGGATTACCCGCAAGCTGATCAGACTTACATTGAGTTTAAGGTGAGAAGCGTAACTTATAACGCTTCGTTGAGAAGCGTAACTTATAACGCCTCGGTGAAAAGCGTAACTTATGACGGTTCGGTGAGAAGCATTATATTATCTATTTGTAACTTAGGGATTTTTTGACGGTCAACGTATGACTTAAAGCTACTTACGGTTACCTATCTCTAGATTCTGTCAGAAGAAAGGTTCAATGCATGAAAATTTAAAAGAAGTGACTTTTTTAGCCAGAACCCTTGTCGATGAAGAACGACGAAGAAGACTTATAGAGCAATAAAGAAGCTGATCATATAAGCGTCGTATCTTGTGTCAGTTTGTTACTTCCAGTTGCGTGAAAAGTGCTCCAAGACAATTTTTTTCACAGAAAAACTATTTATTGTTGAGATTTTTTGGTGTTTTTTTCCCAGGATAAACTCCGTCGTAAGTACAATTACACCCTGAGCCTCAGATTCATCACGCGACTGGAGAGAAACGACAAGCAGCGTGGGTTCTTCTTAGCTGGATCTCATAGACAGTGAGTAAAATGTACTTCATCATTACTATAACCTCACGCCAGATCACTTAGGGGCCAGATGAAGAGTACCGGGAGCCAAATCCCGACCCTTACAGACATGACGTCCTACTTCTGCATTCATGACTCTCTTCATTCACGCACTCCGGTTTCTGATTCACAAACTTCTGATTCCGCTCAGTCACTATTTGACTTTTATGGTCAGAAGTAACCCGCATCACCAGCGTGGGGATTATAGGCATAACTCCTCATGGGAGCCTATTGCCAACAGTAAATGGCAATAGGCTGATGATGATGATGACAATAGGACAGGAGATTTTTTTAAATATGGTGGACAATGTGTCAAACTTGCAACAATTGTCTTTAGAGTTGTACAGTGCACTGTCAACTTACAACCTGGTCAAGGCTTTTAAAATTCCATTCAACAATGAACATAATGCTTTGAAGAAGCATTACTTATGGCAATATATTTGATCTTAACGGTATGGTCTTTAAGACTTTCAAGGCAACCACTAATGGGGGCGACGTTATTCAAGTCAATTATGTCGTTAATTATTCGTTATTCAATAAGTACAACTTATTGTAGTTATTTAGCCCGTAGATAATTAAGCCAATTATATATTTTCGTTCTGCCAGTCGCTGCGCGGTGTCCAGGTTCTGGCTCACGCACGCGCGCTCGGCCTTCCCCTGCCTGGACGAGCCGCACTTCAGGGCCTCGTTCAAGCTGACCATAGTGAGGGACAGGTGAGTTTAACGACTATAATGTTGATGAGATATTTCATAGTAATTACTATCAACCTACAATATGTTTAGTTACATTAAGTAATGTCCTACTTTTATCGTTATGTAATGTCCTAATTACGTTTACGTCCCGCTATGGAATAGGTGGTGAGCCTATTGCCATACACCGGGCACATATCCAGTCTCCGGGCCAGTACAGCGCCATCTGTACAGTACAGTACTATTTTTCTCATCCCTGTGAATATCTACTTACATTCCACAGGTTCCATGTCTCGCTGACAAATATGCCAATCGTCGCAACAGAAGAAGCTGGATTTTATTTAGGACACAGATTGGTGAGATATTTTGAAAATATTGTTCTTTTTTTTTCATAAAATAAATTCTCTTATTGCTTTGCCTAGTTTTTTTTATATTCAGCCTGACAAGCAAGCAGAAATTAATCCAGGAATAAAATAAAACACAACTGCAGAAGAAGTTGTAGGTATTTTATTATATTTCATTTATATTTTTTGTAGTTTTTACACAGACTGTATTAGAGTTATCAGCCGTGTTTCAAAATTCATTCCATTGTTTTTGTCTACTTTTAAATTCCCGCCTCATGGGATAAAATTTAAAACTAAATCGCGAGTTATGGGCAATTCAATTACCTACACGACATATTTTATCAGAATGTACTATAACTGTCTTTTTTTAATAACCAACCTGCAATACTGAACTATATAGTAATTACTTTTAATGCCAACGTGTGAACTACCAGCGTTTGTAATATTCTCATAAGTGCACTAGCTACAAATATCGCTCCCGTCTCAGTTGCAAGACGAATTCGCTCAGTCCCCGCCCATGCCGCCGCACATGGTCGCGCTGACGGTGTGTCGGCTGCAGCGCCGCGCGGCGCCGGCGCCGGACGCGGCCGGCGCGGCCGACGCCGCCGACGCGGCCGACGCGGACGCCGACGGCGGCGCGCCCGCGCCCGAGGCGAGCCTCTACAGCGACCGCCCGGTCATTCTGGACGAGAGCGGGTATGTATTATCAAAATCAAATTGGTATGTTAAGCGTAATCTTTTGTACAGTAAAGTAGTAAAGTTTGTCTTTTTTCATATTTAGTCTCTTTTTTAGTATCACGACCTCCGGCTCGGCGGTTACTGTCGCTAATAATAGATTCTTTTTTCTATATTACAAAGGACTGTTATTATTTCAGACCTCTTTTGGAATGGGTGCAGAAGACAATACAGCAGTTCTCTTACGAACTGAACACGTCATATCCTCTGCCTAAGTTCGGTGAGTGTACGCGATGGAAGTCTGGGGAGTGCAATTTTGGGATTCACCTGTATGCTGTCTTTTACTGGGGCAAGGTGCTAGTTTCCATGAAGACTGTGATGAAAGGAGACGTTCCAAATTGGTGCTCAGTGATAGCGACTCATTTTCAACCATTAAAAATACTTTTAGCAAAAGCTCCTAATAAAATCTTTGTAGTTGTTATTCAGTAATACTTTCTATTGTCATATCCGACTTACTACGTGTCCTTTTACTGAATGATTTTTTGTACATCCTGTTAGGTGATCTGCTGTGTCTTCTCTAGAACTGGTATCTGTTGGTTTATTTAATGGAAAATATGTATAATGACATGCGTATAATTTCGAGCAATCACTTTCCAGATATTGTTGTGGTGGAAGGCGGCAGCCCGTACTCCGAAGGGTGGGGCCTCATCACCCTGTCCCCGTCGATGTTGACTGACACCGAAGTTATAGCAAGGCTCCTGGCACAACAGGTTTGTGGAGATATTTTATAGTGATTAAAAAGATTTCAATGTATTGTCTGTGCTTTTACAGGGTGTTGATGGGGTGTCAGAGCATATACAATTCATTTACATACTCTTTTCACGACCTGTTTGTATATAATGTAAAATTTTCCTTGAACAATACACATGCTTTTCCATATGAGAGTCCTATTGGTCTTAGATGAAAACTCGTAGAGTTAGGGATTTCTGGCCGATTGTCTGGTACATTTATTATGTATTGGAGAAGTCTTCGAAATTCTCCTAGAGGAAATAGCTATCTAACTTAATCTTGGAAAAAAGAGAGTTGGAGAAAATTTTCCGTGCTGGATCATCACTACATATTACCATCCCGGTATGGGTCATTTGCGAATTAATATCATTAGAGCGTCAGGATTATGTGCAGCCTCTCTTACTGTTAGAAGACGTGAGGCTTACTTCTGTCCTGCTATCCTTCAGTGGCCTCTATATGATACAGAGCTTCTCGTATGCTCTTAGTTGGTAGTGAACTTTTGTGTCTGCTGTAGATTCTATCTCCGCCTGTATAGATTATGTTTATTAATACCAACATTGGGTATAGTATAAAGTATAAAGAATGAGAGCTGATTATAAGAGTTTGTTATATCATAAAGACATGAGTGACAGTGATTCGATGGTCTAATCTTTTGCAAGTTTTGTGCTTTCTTTCAACATTATGCCTATTTAACGATTCCGGGAACAGTCATGGCTTTCATTTTTCAGTGGTTTGGAGGTCTAGTATCTCCTCGCTGGTGGAGTTCCCAGTGGCTTATGGAGGCCCTGACTTCGGTTCTGGGTCAGAAGGCACCACCTCTTGGAGACGCTGCTAAGAGACAGGAAGATACACTTCTGCTTCATCATGTGTTGCCAGCGCTGAGGTAAGTTTACACTATGGAATCAAACAGTGGGTATGACACCTGATGCCATCAGTGTATTTTATCTAACCTCTTTTTCAAGGCATGGCAGTAATTGCTACAACAGATCTGTAAATATCCAGCAAAAAGGCCTAGTTTCTCATTGCTCCTAAGTAAATTTCGCTATTGGATAAGTTGACATTAAAATCACTATTTAATTTTCACGATCATTTCTCTGTCTTAAAGACAGGGTCAATGTGATGATTTTGGTGTTTTATTTACTTTAACAACTTCCGAATTTGATTGATGGCCTTGAAACTGCATCAGGCAGTTTGATTAATCGCAAGGAGCGAAATCGCTTAGTATCCAGGTAGATGTTCCCTAGTTGAGGGAAAAGAGTCAAATAAGGCGATAAGTCCGCCTGTTGTATTGTATATAAACGCTAAAATGTGTACAATTTTCATTTAATTTGCTATACAGTAAAGAATAATTGTGTTGTATTGTACTCAGCAGTCGATCGTTCCTGGGTTGCAACTACAACATTATATTTTCCAGACCTCTTTAAAGCTGTGGAGTGGTTAAGTCATATTGGACTTCTATCCTTCACAGATTAGATTCCAGTAACTCGGTGCGCGCCGTCGCATCGCCGAGGCTCGAAAAGGCTGACATCGAGGCGGCCTCCGACGAGTTGTCTCTGCACAAGGTATTCAGTGCTCTACGACACTGCTCTATAGACCAATCACACGCTACCAAGACACATCATGCAGGTCGTACAATACTTGATTTACGCCACACCAGACATTCCAACAGCCACTCAAAGGATCCAGGTGAATTTGCAGAGGTACTGCCCTAAAACGTACGCAGTTTTCAAAAATTTTTGATTTCACCTAGCTTGTCATCCTTGCACGGCGAAGCCGTAGCGTGGGCTTGTAGATATATTTATGTGAAGGAAAACTTCAGCCCACTTACATTTTTCTCAATCAGGTAAACTGGCGAACGCCTAAATAAATCATTTTATGATCATGACAATACATGTCGTGGTTGCCTAGTCACCTCTACTGAGGAGTCACTGCGTTGCCAGCTCCAACAAAGTTTTTTTTACATCTTTTACATATATTATTTCGTGCTACTGATTACAAGTCATCAACGTAATGATATCAACAAGGTGTACAAACTGATCGACTCCAACAGTCATATCCGGAGCCAGTAGCAGACGTCCATGGGTGGCAGCGGCCACCGCTTGATCGATTGCATCGAATGACCTTTCCACAGAGTAGAAGAGTCAGACTGAATGGGGATGTTACAGGGGGCCGCGATAGTGAGCATGGCGATCGAGGCGGCGGGCGAGGAGGCGGGCCGCGCCGCGCTGGCGCGCCTGCTGCGCGACCACCGCGCCGCCAGCGCCGACGCCAGGTCGCTGTCTACATAATGATACCCTAATTCCTTCCCTGCTCAGTCTTTGCGTTTCTCTTCGCCGAACCCCACTCGTCTTTTCTTCTCTGCGCATCTCCATCCTTATATGCGAGCACGTGGCAAAATCAGTATGTTGTAAGGCATTATATTGAATTTTCATTATACCAAAGCTTGTATCAGTGCTGGAAATAGGCTTCCATAAATGGTGTTATGTCGATAATCCCCTGGGCAAACGGGTTCGTGACGATCGGGACCACTAGCGCCGTACCGCGACCGGCTGGTCGCCGGAGCCTCGTCTGCTGTATAACAGAGTGCACCAATCACGAGTGAATGATCTTAATGAAACTTCCAGGGACTTATGGCGCGCTCTCCAGCGCGACGGTTCGGACGAGGCGCCGGCCCACGCGTGGGATGGCTGGTGCGAGCGCGCCGGCTACCCGCTGCTGTGCGCCAGGACCGTCGGCGACGACGTGCTGCTGAAGCAAGAGCGGTGAGACTTCGCCATCCGTTCGTCCATTCGCTGAAGGATCAATATACCCACCTCTCCTGACCACCTAACAACCTGATATCATTAATCCAGATTCGTTATGTCAGCGGATCCACCGGACCTGGAGCCTTCCAGTTTGAACCACCTTCTCACAGTGGACCTACGAGCTGAACTGGATGAACTCTTCTATGAACCTGGTGAGTAAGCAACCATCCCTACACGTGGTTATTTTATTTTGTTTTATTTATTTTATAATCGAGATACAAGGTGTTTGTCCCTACGTACGACTGGTGATGAATTCTGGAATTATTCAGGACGTGAGTGAATAGGCACTTTCTAGACAAGCGTGTTACATTCTAAGCTACTCGCTTGCTATCAGACGACACGGTAGTCAAACGCGAGCCCATCGTTAAATGAATAAAAAAAAATATTCGTTGGCAGATTTTGGACAAATTGTCCGAACAATATTCGGTAGTAATCCTCATTCTCAAACCTTATTCTTAATACCATAAAGGGAGGTTGGATAATTAGTATCGGAGAAGTTGGAGGTTGGAGATTACTACCCCCCGCCCATCCTATCCCCCCCCCAGAGAACTTCACGGAGAGCTCGGAGGAGGACGCGAACGCGACGAGCCCGGCGCCGCCGCCGGCCACGACGCGGCGCGCGGCGCGCGGCACGCGGCCGCCGCCCGCCGCGCGCTGGGTCGTGCCCGTCACCTTCAGCGTGGGCCCGCCGGCCGACGACGACGGCAAGCTGTACAGGAACGGCACCGACGCCGTGCAGAACGGCACCTGGTGAGGCCGCCTCTGGTGACGTCACGCCTGGAGTTATACGTATTACAGGATCGGGAATGAACCAGCCACGCTGCGAGCTAATATGTACAGAGAATTCCAAGTTAAGAAAACTCGCCAATAAATATAGATAATAATATAATTAATGTATTTATATAAAATTCATATGTTAGTGTGTACAATGTATCGTATGTGTTAATTTATTCGCAGGTACGATGTGGGCAACGAAACTAAAGTCTCAACGTCCAGATGGGCCGAAAACGTCACTCACTTAGTATGGATGAACGACACCGAAAGTGAGTTGACAGTACACTTAATATATTTTTAAATGTGGCTTGTTACATTGCTTTAAAATAACTGGTTGGAAGATAAAGTTTTCTTTTTAAACTTAGGTAAATAATTTTTTTAACATCAAAAAGTGATGTACGTAATGCTTATTAATCGAACTTAATTACATATTATAGGTACATGTACTCGAAGATATATTTTCATATTTTATACAATAACTATACAATAGCTAATTTTACAACTATATAAAATTTCTGTAAATATTCATAAATCATATTTATTACTTTAAATGTAATAATGTAACTGATTTTTTATATAACCACCCCGCAGTGGTGATTCCAGACTTGGGCAAACACAAGTGGGTGAGATACAACGTTGGAGCCCGAGGACTCTACAGAGTCGCGCCACAAGATCGGACAGTTGGAGAGGTAATCTATTTTAAACGTACAATTATGCTAGGTGTTATAAATATGTGTAGCGCAACTAGACCTTATAAGCTTTCCAACGCAGTCAACGCATACAGGACGAGAAGCAATTGATCCTCACATTTGTGTAGAAATTTATAAATAGTTACAACTAATTTTTAAATAACTGTGAACGATATGATTACCTATTACAAATAATAAAGAAAAAAAAATTATACGTACAGATCCACACCATTATAATTATACATTCTTGTAATAAATTAAAGGCTGAATTTTACATGCGTCACCACACTACCGAACATTCCGACGAATACATCCGAACGTAAATAACCAATTTCAAAAATGAACAAATTCAAATTAAGAACACAAATAGAATCGGCCAGAGTATGTACGTGTTGTAGCATAAGCAATAAAATTAACGTACGCGCCAACGCTGTCTTTTCCCGCGCTGTCGCCCCGCCCCGCGC
>DWDV01001856.1:0-12439 GCA_018245615.1 Mimoniades ocyalus | reverse complement strand
GACTGCTCGATCGGCAGTCGCGGTGGCTATCAACACGACCAACGAGACGGTTTATACAATACAATAACACTTTACTACATACTACATAGAGAATGTTCTCTATGTATGTACATAAAATAGCGGAAATAAAATGAAGCAAGAACAACAGGCGGTCTTATCGCTAAAAGAGCGATCTCTTCTACACAACCTTAACTGGAAGAAGCTTATTAAAAGAAAAGAAAATGGATTGGACGTCTTAAATTTTCATTTAAACCATTCGCAAAATAAAAATTAATACTAAAGTGTCTATTTTATTAGTCGGATCGATCCGTAACCGTAAAGTTCGGCGTGGTGTGTATCAGCGGTTATGCTGTCTCAGGCAAATTGATTGCGTTACGTCAACTTAGTAGTAACTGAAGCGTGTGAATAGCTCAAATGAGTCCGGCAAAGTCGATCACCTGTTAAATTACAATCAATAATTATTTTTCGAAAAACGAAAAAATACACTTCATTTCATACTCATAACCATGTGATATTGTAAAACATTTCTGATCTTTTGGATTTCTTCGCTCAGGAAATATGTTAAACCTCGAACACTGCGACCCCATATTAAACTGGAATACAATTACAAAACATTAAAGCAACTTGCGTACGGTTGTTGGAAATTGTCGTGTTCACATTACGGGCTCAGGGAAAAAATTTCTCTGTTTGCTAAACGGTACCTGCATTGCCGAGGATTCTTTGGGTCTCAGTAACATATATTAAGACATTTTGTTCTTTTATTTTTTCTTCATCGCCTGTCTACGGCCAGCGCTGGACACAGGAATCCCCCGAGGATCGCCGAGCGCGGCTGCTCGCATCCCCTGCGCTGCTGTGTAGCCGTATATTAAAAGCTCCCTGAAGTCTGAAGTCATCTATTTTCGTAGGTCCAGAAGAATATCAGCACTGGAATTTAATATGTCATCAAAGAAACAATATACAATATTTAATGGTGCTTTCTTGCAATCGTGCATTCTCTGAAAACTAATATATTAGATAATAAAACCTCAAGCTCCGGCATTATGCAATTACTCATCCCTTGTGCGAGTTAACAAGAATTCAGGCTAGTCCGGCTTTTGTAGCGCCGTTTTGTAGTGGACATTTAAAAACCACTTTTGAGTAATATTCTACCTCTTAGTATTTTAGGGATTTGGTAAACGATGTTATTTATATAAAAAAACCAATTGTTTAATAGCATTTATAATAAATGTAAATTAAAGATTATAGTTAACATAACGCATTTTTATATTCTATGTATATTTCATTAGACGTACACGTATGTACATTGTAAATTTTGTTAATTTTTGTACGCGTGCTGCAATGGTTGCGAATAATTCTTTCTTTCTTGTTGCTCTCTTTATTTCTGATTTTTGTTATTTTTAAAATTTCACTCTCATTCTGTTGTGTTTATGTTAAAATCTTTGAAAGGCACACCTTGTGCCCATTTTTCTTTACCCTAGTAAAACAGGTATCGTATAGTATAGTATGCTAATAAATGAGAAATATAATTTTTAAATGAGAATATTTGCAGCACACACACATACAAAATTCACTCTCAACGTACATACACTGAATAATCTCAAATTGCGTTGTAATGCAATTACAAAAGCTAGTGTGAGCTCAGTGCACTACTGAGCGCTCCGCCGGGATGTTACAGTTGGCAAGTTTAAACTAACATGTTTTGCGGTACTTTGGTTCGTTGCAAATATTATGAGACATATTTTAAGAAGATTTAAGTGATACTATGTCCGCGTCGCTCTATTTTTTTATTTACTCACGACTATCTGCCGATCCAGGAACTGCGCTGTCCTCAAGCTATGAGAGTCAGATAGCTATAGCTCATAATCTATACCCACAAAAGTCTAAATACACTCTTATGTATACTTAGTTTTCAGTACCCATACATTACAAACAATTATGCTAGCTATCTATATATTTAAGCTGGATAAAAATCGAATTTAAAACGTTAAGAAAAAACACCGCTTTGCATGAATACCCGCACAATTCAAAATTTATCAATTTTGAGTTAATGGTACGGTATAGTACTTAAAAATCATCGGTCCAACGAGTCTCAGAGCACCCCACAGTACAACTGCCGATAAATTAATACATAAATAATATATAAAATACCTTCTAGATATTTTTTATTAAATTACAATCGTGTTTCGCAATAAAATGTTTATCGTAAATTGAATTTTATGAAGGAAAATTTATGTGAAACTAATATTGTAATTTCACGTCCGCCTCAAAAATATTTTACACAAAAGCCTATAAATAAGCGCTAAACGATCTAAGTAGCATTTATCTCAACGGGTAATTTATTGCTTGAGCGATAGCGCCTTTACAGCGGCCTTAATTAGCAGAATGGAAGTGCCTCATGTATCTTATAGGTACGTAGAGGTGCCTACATGCGAGGAATATGGTGGAAACTGGGACAAGGCACAGACAGCGTGGGATTTTGGATGATTTAACAAGGGATATTAATGGCAAGTGGTATACAAATAAACACAGAGATAAGCTAAATATGTTTCATACTGAACTTCTGCTTATCTTAGAAATATATCAGCACATAAAATAAATATAACAACATGGTAAAAATACATAGTAATTGTTGGATGTTTTTGATATCGAAATTTGATTTTCTTCTTATTATCTATTGGTGATTCAGATAGGTTCTTAGAATTTTATTTTGTTCATAAATAAACATTTCGGATAAATTTCAGTTCCCGATAGTTATGATGACATTTCATATTGTACAATTATAAAACATATTCTCACTTACACACACTTACTCACAATTGAAATATATTCATTGTTAACGAGACTTGTTTCTAGAGTACATTTTTCTGCTCATTAAGGGCACTTTGGAGGCGCTATCTCCAAAGCAATAAGTTGTTCGCTATCTACAATGAGTTAGCAAGAGCAGCCTCCGCCGCAGCGCTGTTCGGATTAAACGAGGAACGAAGAAAACACTACAAATTGTACCAACACTCGAGCGCGGAAAATATAAATGAACAAGCGGTGTTTACGTAAAACGCTTTAAATTTGAAATGTTTAGTTCAATTTTGTTGGCGGCTGGTTCTGATCTTTGATACATACAAATAAAAATATTGACTTACTAGTGTATTATAAAAATGAAGAGTCAAGTTGTGTGTGGGCGAACTCTTTTGTATTTACAGAAATGTAGGTTCGGCGTGAGATTAAAAAACATTGGGGAAAAGATCAAATGTCTTTTATAATTACTTTGATTGTAATTACGTTATATGTCACGCGAGGACCCTAACTGGGTAGACAGAGAGCCCGGAATACCAACTACCTCTATAGTTACGAACCTGACACACGTCTTCTAGTTCCATCACTTTCTTCATACTAGCATGCCAGTTTGATGACTTCTGAATCTTACATTGCCCAGTATCTGACCTATTTGGCCAAGATAGGTTAGACGTGGTATTTTGAGTCATTGATATTATGGAACGACTGATAGCAAATGAAGTTGTTATAATGCTCACCCGACTACTGATACCTGATGCACAAGAAAAGTAAAGAACATAATTTAAAAATATATACAGTGATTTCAGCTCTGAAGTTTCTTGTGTCTGTAGGCGACGCATATGAGTAAGTAGGAAACACCGCAGTACGCGTAGCAACCACTGTGGTATTCTTTTATTACGGATTAGAGGACGTAATCGAGAAATGTGCGCAAAGACGGGGTTACACATTAGTTTTGCATTATGCACTTAACATAGGAGAGCCTACAATTACCATTGCTACTTTAGAGCAACGTAATGTCTGTGTACTTACTAAAGGGGATTTGTAGGGACCGCCCGGCGTCATTTTTACGACTTTGCTCATGAATATGTTGAAAACGGAATGGCGTATACCTAAGATTTTTAGCAAATAGTACGTGGTTTGAGAGCACGCAAAGTACATAAAGTTAAGGTCACTGCGCTAATAAATATTATAAAGTAATTACGTAAAATGTTAAGAAGAATGCGCTCCAGCGCGCTTAACATATTTTAAGCACTAATTCTCGCCATCTCAAACGAGCCACACTAAGTCAAGTCGCACCGCAAACCAGAACTTTGTACTGGATAAACTGAAAAATACCGTCCAGCAGTTCAGTGGAAGACTATCCGTCTTCCGGATAAACGGTACAAGACAAGTAGCAAGGAGAAATTTAAGCCACGTACAGCATTCGACTTTTTAGTTGGTATCATCCACTGGTATATCCACATGATGATATGTGAGTAATCTCAGTTGGTATATAACCTAAGCGTTATGCTTACAATTTATGTTAGAATTTTAATAGAACATAAGTCTTTTTTCGTAAATGAGCAATAGTATTTATGGCTCAGGCGTCAAATCGTTTCTCGCATAATAACCACAACAACGAGCTGTTTTCGCTGATGGAGTGCATATTAAAATAAAAAAACATAAACCCTAGACTAGTCAAAAATGCATGCAATAATTCGAACTCGAAATTCCCGACCGTCGCAGACTGAAGCTGTAGTGTCACTTCATGTCACATCTAGTGTTCTCTCAACGAGCTTTTTTATAAACGGGTAAGTGAATTCAAAGAACTATGCTCAAAACAGAACATTGAGCTGTAAGAAACAATAAAACTTAACAAGTACTTAATCAATAGTCTACCATTTGCTCACTAATTCAGTAATATCTCATCTTCATTATAATATCTGTGCAGTCTTTTGGAATTTACATTTGGACCACCGCAAGGTATTTTAGTTTAGATTTCCTTAACTTAGTTTCCAGCGCGTAACTTACGGAAATTTCTTATTACTTACTACGGGCTAGCCTTGTTTAATAAAAGTGATATTTGCCGATAATAATATCCTCAGAAATGTAACTGTTTAAAACGAAATAATGCAGACTTATTGCATTAAATACATGCATTAATACTCGTAAATATGAGCGTTTGAAACTAATCTTAGTTTAGCAGTCTTCCATTTTGCTAATGTATTCGCTCTTGCACAGAGAAACAACTGCCAAAGTGAAACCTTTGCAACTTTTCGTTATCATACACAGATCGAGTGAATTCATTGCTTACATTTTTTAACGATGTCCTCTTGATACATACTTCCCCGTGTACGTTTTTAGCTCCTTCAAGAGCTCGCAATTTACATTTAGATTACACTCTCTTAGCGGAGACTTTCCAAACTTTGTTTTTATCGCAATAAATTTTCAGCGACCAAGTCACTGTATTTTTGTACCTAAGAAATTTCAGTGTTGATGAGAATAGGATTTAATTTATACGGCAATAAGGACTTGAAATTATTAGATGTAATTGAACAGCTATCCAAAGTCTTATTCAGCGTCACTACATCCGCTTTTGCGCCAATCTAGCGTGAATTTAACTATTATTATAATTGAATATTAGGTTAAGTTTAAAGAAATTCCAGTTAATACATTTTACTTATATTACATTACGGAATATTGGATACAAGTTCTCAAGCTGTTATCTGTGTCGGAATACTGTGGTGTCGTAAGAGGCGACTAAATCCGGTGCTGGCAGATCGCGGTAGGGCGCGGCCTACCCAGGCACGGCTAAACGCCTGATCGTCCACAGCTAGCAGCGTTAGCAGTGCGTAAAGCCGTGCTCTGACATCCTTAGCCCGTATGCCCACATTGTGGAAATTATGCGCAAAAACTCCTCGAGGGAGGCTTGTCTAGCTGTGGACTTACATAGACTAATGATGATGATGATGATCATCATTATGGAATGAGTAAATGGATTTGCAATTTTAGTCACATTTGTGTTGTTTATCAAAAAAAAATTAGATATTGATTCCATCCAGTCCATTATCGGTGCCACAGCCTCACTTACAATAAAGAATATTCGTGCCTGTGTCCAATACAAATGTGATAGTAATGTTTGCGAATACTTAACTAGTAACTCTGTGTACAAAATGTATCCAGCATAAGGCGCAAGGCTCTACGCCGTAAAACTCAAAATTCTGAATTAACTCCGCTATAAAGCTAGTATCGGCACAGAAGCAACTTTTGAGATGTTCGATGATAAATTTTATACTTTTTAAAATATTTTCCTGCTCGGTTTATCTTATAGAAATTTTATTGCATGCTTGAGAAAGACCTTTTACAACGTAAATTAGTTAATAAAGTCGGTATGAACGTTAGAGACTACGAACTTTATATTATTAGTAATTTAATTTGAAGCCTTCATTAATTGCATTTCTATAACTATAATATAATTGTAGGTATACAAAATTAACATAATTTTATATGAAATAATGAGAATGTAACATTACTGTTTTTCGCTAAAAATCCATGATTATACATATAAAAACCCCGCTCAATGTATAATCTCACCATTAATGTGCCATTTTCTTTTTCATTATTCGTTGTATTCCTCGCCTATTGGACGTTGATGGAAAACTCCATATTCCATCCTGTTCCCCATTAACTGCAGAAAACAGTTGGTTGTATTAGCAGGTGTTTTGAAACCAGCGCTCTGGTGCCTCGCGCACAATTTCCTCATAATATCCGCACCGCATCCGTTCCGTATCCGATATCCGCTCGTCGGATCACGAGCGAGCGGTCCCTGCCGACGTGTTTGAAAGGAAACAGTTCCTGGGGACTATTTCCTTTCCAAAAGGATAAGCGTATTCTATTACGGTCGAAGTTAATTACACATGTGAAAACAATTATTATTTTCATCACGCGTACTTCCATTGAAAGAAGAACAACTTTCCATATAATTCCATTATAACACATATAATTCCACATATAATTCCATTGAAGCAGACAACATCTTCCGTTACGTTTGTATTTTTTCCGCTTGTTCTTTGATGTTCAATATTTTGGCTTGTTACAGAGCGGAGGCTCGGAGAATGATATCTTCAGCTAAAGGGTTGTTACACCACTTGTATTCGTTGTTGTCCACAACAGTTACTACTTTTATTAAAAAATCGAGGATTTAAGAAATCTTTTTATTGTGATCACGAATTAGATTATACATTATATTCTAAAATTTATACATTATGTGTAAAAATGTTCTTGCATTGAGAAGTTTTGTGTTTATTTCACGTTTACGGTCACCTTTTACGATACCCTTGGGAGGAGAAAGTCGGTCCCTTTACAGAATTTTTCATTATCATTAGATAAAAACAAACAAACAGCCTGTGGTAGTCATATATAACTTAAACAGTTCATATAATGAATATTTTTGTTTTTTGGTGGTAATGTGAAATAATCCAATGAAACTCATCAACCAAATAATAATTAAAATATTTGATGCTTCCGGTTTTCATTCCTAAAGATCGCCTATATATAAGCAGGAATGATATCGCTGTTGTTCAGACAAAATTTGTTCTAGCTCAACTAGGCTTAACGACTTACGTGACCAATCCTAGACAAACCTACAAGAATAAAAAAATAAATGGATTCAGTTATTTCACGCTGTAACGCTAGTGGCGCTGCGTGAGGATTACAGGCGTTGAAGACTCTTCCAACCCGAGCAGTCCCCATGGGCACCACTGCCCCAAGACGATGACCACCCCGCTTGGTGCAGGCGGTGGTAGTGGTGGTTTTCAATAAAGGTCTTCATATGTGTTCTCACTTACTTGTAGGCCTATTCACGTTACGTAGACAACTATACTGACAGCTATATATTATAATATCTAACACACATTGTAGTCATTAAGACATTATGTGGCTATCAGCAGGATTACTTAACTACTAGCACATTGAATGTAATATATCAATTAAGCTAGGCTTGGCTTATCGCGTCATTAAGTCTTGTGTCTCAGAGACGCAGTAGGATTTAATCTTAATGTGAATATATTTATTTACGTCAAAATGTCGTCAAAATAGTCCCAAGTTCGATTTGGACAGGTTTCATAATAAAAGATGAGTATAAGTATGTATAGTTGAATTGAACGGTTTTGTACTTAACGTAACATAACGTAACTTCACGCCTGTAATCCCCGAAGAGTCAACGATAGAAGAGTTAAATGTGAGGTTGTGGTTTTTAATAAAATTTTTGATATTGAGTTATTATATAAAATTAATATTATAGTAGTACTTAATAACTTACGGTTCAAACATTTTCAATATAGGTCTTCATATTTATGATGATATGTGATTACCTATGTTACTTAGTGATTACGGGCAAGTACTCCACAGAAACAGTGTGTTACAAAATTGATATAATTTAGTATAAGTATTCTTATTATCTCAAAGTTTCCAAATGATCGTTTTCGACTTCGTTTCAATTAAATCGAAAGCTCCGACTGCCGCAGAAACGTTTTATGAAACTTTGCTTTCTTATTCAGATGCGGGAAGGATTTCATTCATTATGATTTCCTAAAACTCCATCCGAACTAAACCTAAGATAAAATGTACAGAGTAAGAAGAGCTTGGCGAAACAGATCTTCCCGCGGGAGAACCCTTACTTAATTAATGGCTGAATTAAAACCCTCTCAAGGGAATCGGAACTTGTTGTTGAGTTTGAACAGGCTGTTTATTTTGTAAGTGTGATCATACTCTCGAGGTGGCTGAGGGCCTCAGATGGCAAAAGTTGCGATGGTTATTTTCGTTATTGGTTCATCAACTTACCTTAAATGAACTGTTTTATCTTCCAAATGGTTGTTTTTTATTTCAGAATAAGTACGGTACGAGAATCATTATTTTTATTTGTAAGTTATTTTATTTGAGTGCGTCGGTGGTCGTGTTGGTTGCAAGTGCGACTGCCGATCGGGAGGTCCTGGGTGCCAATCTTAGATCGTGCACTTGATTTTTCTAACTTAGATTGTCTAGTAGTGATCCGGAGTCTGGATATGTGCCCGGTGTATGGCAATAGTCTCACCACCTATTCCATAGTAGTACGTAAACATAACTGGTGAACCGTGGGAGTATATAGTAGAGTAAACAAAACAGAACATCTATAAAAGACATTTTAAAATAACAAGCAACGGAATAAATGGTATTAAGACAAAAGTAGGATGAATAAATTGTGTAAGTCACAAAGAAACTGGGGGAATTAGCTATTTGGTCCCCGACGTATTTGTGGGACAGGGTACAGATGAAAATCAGGAACGCTATCAAGTGCCGTTAGTCCGGCACTTGGTACATGGCTTCGGCGAATGAAAGCAATTTAATACACTTAAAGTGATATCGGGTGTTTGGTTTAGTGGATTAGTTGACGAACACGGGGGTAAAGCGCTGAATCTAGAGAGCACAGGGCTGGGAAGTGTGGTGCTGATTAGGGGAATCCTGTGTGTAATGTTGACTTCTAAAGGTTGAAAGACAAACTGGCCAATTTGCAGCCATTTAGTGATTTTTTCGTGCACTTGTTGAAATGTAATCGTTAACTTTTATTTTATTTTGGACACACTGTAAAAAGGAACGCAGTTTCTTTATCTTATCTGGAATTGAAAGTAAAATGTAACTTTACTTGAGATTACGGTAACAATTGGATTGCTTTCTCTAACTGCGAAGTTGGATCTCACTGTGTGTCTCTAGATATAAATACATAAATAGGAAAGCTGTTGTCTGGGTTACGTCCCAGCCGAAAGGCTTGGGAATAGAAAATTTATTGTTACTTTAGTTTCATTTATACTTTACATTAGTTTTTATCATCGTCAACTATTTTTTATCGATCCATTTTTATCTTCGATCAGGATGATTAGGGTTAAGGTGATTGTCTGCTACATGACTAATTGCGGGTTGGCAGACTAGTTCACTTGGCAGTTTACTTCTATGTAATAAGAATTTAATATTTGAATGCAAAGTTACGGCCAAAAGAAGGAGTATGTCACATTTAATTACTACGTGTTATTTGTACACAAGTACATCAGAACTTGATAACGTTGTTTGTATTCCGAAGACAAAGCTGCGTGAGCAAACAGACAAACTTTCAGTAATTAATGCGCGGAATACGGCCCATTATGACGATTAAATTAATTCGGTTATCAAACTTTCCGAAGTGTTGTTAAGCATCGCTAAAACGGTGTCTGATTCCGTATACGTAACGATGTATTTGAATTTAAATATCAAAACAGTGTGAATAATTTTAGATAAAAAATTCAACAAAACAAACCAACTTCATAAAATTACAAAAATATGGACTAAAAAGTAAAAAAAAATTAGTCAAAGTCAATCAAATTATTACGATAATGTAATTTAGGTACAATTATTGTTATTATTGTAGTCGGTGTCAGCCAAGAAAATACTACAATATACCTAGCAATAATAATAGGAGAATACTTTAAGATTTTTTTTTAACAAATTAACCTTCCTACGATCGACAATACAGTGTGACTACCTACTGATTGTGAGACAGACTATGAATACCTACCTAATTACACCGATTTACTTCTACCCTTTTTCATAGTCATGGGTAGACTTACAATCCCATGTTATTAACTTACATTATTAACTTATATAAACGTGTTGTATATATTATTAACTTATTGTGTATATATTATTAACTTTTATAAACGTGTTGTAGCTATAATCCCATGTAAATGATACATATCAATGGAACGATTTCTTTGCTTTGTTATTTTTAATTCTCGATTGCATTTGAGTATGAAATATTATAGCAACATAAAGTACAACGCCGTCGAATAAAGAAGTGGCCAAACTGAGCGAGGCACAGTTTGTCCACTTTAGCGCGCGAGTTAACTCGAGCGTGCACATTAAGGGGATAAATAAAACAAACGAAGTCAGGGAGAAACACCTATGTCAACCCACGGAGTTCCATTGATCGTCATATTTGACTACGACAATTACTTGACCATATCCGGATAGCCCATAAAAGATTCGGCCGAGTATCGTTAATTTGCTCCTAAGAATTGAAGAGTTCCGTTACTTTTCTTGGATCCCATAATCAGAACCTAACTCTCATCAAAGTACCTTTAAATTACATCCTTTCCAATAAAAATAGAATCATCGAAATCGGTTTGCGTGATATTGAGTTATTTGTCCATTTGTCGAACACATACTGCAAGTTTAAAACATATATGATTTTGTCATGGATACCATTGCCAGAACTGGACTAAATTTTAATGGGACTACACGAAAAGCATTAGCTTTCATTTAAAAAAGAATCATCAAAATCGGTTCACTCAGTCGAAAGTTATGAGGTAACAAACATAAAAAAAAATACACACGAATTGAGTACCTCCTTTTTTGAAGTCGGTTAAAAAGCAGCTGAACGACCCTTTATAATCATAGTCACCAACCGCCTTGTTATTTCTGAGTTGGATAAGGTCTTTGTTCTCAGAAAGTGAATGGTTATTTGGAATGAGTGTTGCAACTTTATTATTAAGTAGTTCTAATCTAGTAACATATCCAATTAGGTAAACACTCTACACTTCACCTCGCTACATCTTCACAGATCGGAAAGTATTGAGTCTTACATTTATGATAGGTATTTGTTTGCAAATACCTATCATAAATGTAGTTTTCTACAGAAACTCGGCATGAACAATACAAGTAATACTATTTTGCTACTAACTGTCACAAGATATCCGTTGCACAAGATGATGATCATTACCGCCCCCTAACGTGGCCTAATTTCATTCGCATGTGCGAGCATTCATAAGACAATATTATTATCCTTATATGGAACCCGCTCGTAATGAAAAGCAAATAGATTAGCCTGTACAAGAGTGACAATAGATTTTAGAACGCTACATTAAAATAAAATTCCTGTTTTGTAGAAGCAATGAGCAATAAGATTTGGATCTGTTTCCTAATCACAGTTTAAGGAAAATTTCTTAAAGACACGGGCAGTAATTTCATTGCAACAAACAAGATAACTATATTTGACAAAATACATGCGTCATTGGAGCCTAGAGCTGAAAATCGAGCTTAACGGTGTTCTGCTGGAGAGGTCAATGTTTAGCAGAGGACAAGAACTGGTTGTTGTTGATGACATTTATTCAGTGGTTTTTAAAAACATAAATAAATACAGGACATATTTGAGATATGGATAATTCGTAATCGTTTTCCTCTGGTAAATGCAGATTTTTTAAATATGATATACCTACATATATTCATACCCTCTTTCTCTTTCGCCTTATTATTTCGAACAATCTTTGAGAACTGTAAAGGTTTCTTCAGTGAATTTCAAATGTACACTTTTATATAAGAATTTTCTCTTTAGTTGTAAGTTTAATGGAAACAATACTTTCGAGGATATCTGCTTTGCTGTGTGATAAAAACGTAGATATAGTTTGTATCATACTTACGTAATAGATGTACTCTGATGAAACTCACTGTTGCGTACATAAACGAGATCATGAAAAAAATGTTTAATAATTCGTCATGCCAAGTCCCTTACTTGGTAGGCAAAAAGTCTCTCTCTCCCGACCCTTTTATCGTTCCACTGTTGGAACATGGGTCTCCTCTCACAATGAGAGGGTTAAGGCCATAGTCT
>DWDV01001855.1:0-12439 GCA_018245615.1 Mimoniades ocyalus | reverse complement strand
CCTGAACGTATTCACTCAAGAACATAATAATATGTGAGAAGACTGCTATAGGTCTGAAGTTTCACCCGAAGTACACATTCTTACTTAAGAAGACTACAGATGTACTCGTACGCTTCCGCTATCTACGAGTATGTGTGTGCCTACTTGTGTTTTTATACCTTAAAAAGGTTGATCAATGGCTAATCAACAGAACTACATTCAAATCATTCAACTTTGTTTATCTAAAACATGAAATCCTTTACAACAATAACACAGTTGTCATGATATTTAAGTTTTTCAACCTTAACAACTAACCCAATCGTTTTCATACATACAAATTTTTTTTCTGAATTAACCATGAAAATATCTAAGGTTACGTAACTGAAAACAGCATTTTTACCGAAACGAAAATATTTTTTCAGTTTGATTACACACAGTGTGTATTCAATATTATTATATGTAAACGTAACTTCATCCCTACGAAATTGGTAGCGATGCGCCCTTATAATGTTATTAATAGGGAGGAATATGTAACATCGGAATAACTGTGCTCATTAAATATGTACATCGTTACGTTGGTTAAATTGTCTGTGTTTACGTATCTCATATATTAGTTAGATACTTACATACGATACTTATATTCGTATGATATTCTATTATATAATATTCATCATCATCATCATCAGCCTATCTCAGTCCACTGCTGGACATAGGCCTCCCCCAAAAGAGCGCCATCGCGCCCTGTCTTCAAATAATATAATAATAATATTAATATAATAATAATAATTTATATAATATTCAACATTCATCAATGTAGAAGCATGAAAGGAGTTTGACTAGGCCGTAGCAAGTGGAAATCCTTAAACACTGCCTACCCCGATCAGAGACAGGCGAGACAATATATATGTATCCACATTCTGTAATCTTACTTAGTAGTAGGCAATAGGTACTTGTTTTTCCGAGATACGTAAACGGATAAAATAAGGCACAAAAATTGTCCCTTGCGTCTCCTGCGAGACATGAACTACTGCTAATTGATATCCACTGAAGCTTTGGTCTTAGTTGATTCGATGCAAGTAACTTTACTGGAAAGTAAATGACCATCGAGATTTTTTTTCTTCCTTTAAATCCACAAAGCAATAGTTGTATTTAACTTTCTTAACTGCATATGTATATAATAACTTTATATGTAGAATTTTATGGCCCTGTATTTGAACATATTTTGGAAAACAAACGATTTACTGAACTTGTTACATTTGTAACAATTCGTTGTGATTATGAATGAAGTACTAACCGGTGATACGATCCACATTTGGATTGTAGCATACAAAACTTTTGTGTTCATATTTAATTTCCAAGTAATCAGAAGACGCGGAAGGCACACGAAGAGGAAAGATCAGGCAGAATACAATATTCACAGAGAAACAATATTGTACCAATTCACAGAAGAAATAAGCGATGGGAACAATACTGAATTATTTCACGATACCTTTATGGGCCATCGAATGTCGGATTTATCGTCGGTAAATCATTTATACCCCTATCTGGTTATTATATTGGTTTCATGGACCAATAATATTGCGTTACATTACTCGCCTAATAGAGTTTGAGGACAAAGATGTCTTTTTCCATATTTTCTTTATATCTGTCCTTGACTTTATCTCTGACGACCCGTTTGACGCGTGAACCAACATCCGCCTCCATCATGCAAACAGTTCAACTGGCTGGCTCGCAAGAACATGTAAGATATGAGTTTAAGCGTGCTTTTGTTTTGTATGTGGGCATGTATTTACTATATTCACCATACGAGGAATCTTAGCATCGGTCATTAGTAAAAAGGTTCGAGCAAACTCCTTTTAGTATCAAAGCTACGTATTTGTGCTGCATACAAAAATGGTTGCCTCTTTGGTCGTGTAGGATGCAAGCGCGACTGCCGATATCTTGATCCTGGGTTTAAATCTCAGGTCGGCGGGCACTATTGGATTTTCCTAACAGATTTTCTAGTAGTGGCTCGGAGTATAGACGTGTGCCCGGTGTATGGCAATAGAATCAATATTTTTTTCCTAATGGGACGTAAACGTAACTGGTGAAACGTGGGAGTGTTCTACACTCCTTTGTCTACCTCTTCGGGGATTACAGGCGTAGATCATCATACATCTGAACCACTACTAGAAAATTTAAGTATGAAAATTCAATAGTGTACGAACCGAGATTTAAACCCAAAATTACTCACTCACTCGACCAGCATTCACGCTTGCAACCTATACGACCAAAATAGCAGTCAAATTCTATTCATACTTTTATATCATTCTAATGTATACGTCGCAACAAATCCTGGTATTTTTCCTGATTAATTTCTTTCTCTACATTTCGTTGTACAAAAAGCTCTTAGCTACAATATACTGAATAGAGTCCTCCACTATCATATCGTACAAAGATATTATTTTCCAATCACGTTTCATCAACTAAAGTGATGAATAAATACTCTCATAAAAACACTAATAAAACTGAATACGAGCACTTAGATTATTGCATTCTTGTCGATTATAATTTAGGAGAATACGAGCAAATGGTAATGATATCTTTGTTATATCTAGTACGGATAAAAGGAAATTTTATTTATAGTACAAAGGTTTATCAGAAAAATCACTGCGTTATTTTATAAAACTCGTAGCATGGCAATCGAGTTGTAGGAAGAAAATATTGCAAGCAAATATTGCTAATACAACAGTCTATATCAATAAAAAATGATTTAATACTAACAGTGACCATAGACTGGGTGACATTTTTAATGCACATTTATATAAGATTCAAACAACTTGGTGCTAAAACATTTTGCTGCTGTTTAAAACTACGAAACAAAAGGTTTAAATAGGCGAGAGCCACTGGTTGCCGAACTTACGTAAACAGGAAACTGTGAATAAATGCAAATCAATTCCACTTACCATGTAAACAATTTAATAAAGTGGAAACTTTAAAAAAACAACACTTAAAGTGCTCCATGTTGGGCGCCACACTCGAGAAATATTATTAATTGCGAGAAATTAAATGCAAAGTTTCTAGTGCATACAAGAACTCATTTTGCTTAATGCGCTCTTTGCTCATACACATAAGCACGAGTTACAACGGCTACATATTGTCTTTAAATTTAATATTTTAGATATTATAATTACTATAGTATCTAATTATAGTTACTAAATATACAAATGTTTAATATAACCGAATTGTATGAACTTGTGGTGAAACAAATAAATTTTAATGTTAATTTAAATGGCAAACTACTAAAATGTACAAGCAATTCTCATTATGCACATTCGGAATATAGTGTTACCGCCTGACGAGTTAAATATGCGGTGAACAATAAACAAACACAAAATGAATTCCACTTAGTGCATTAACAATTTCATAAATCGGTGATTTCAGTGAAAAACTGTAATTTTCACAGCACCGCGTTGGGCGCCAGTCTGTCCTGTGTGAAAACACACGTTATCGTGTGCACGATATGGTGTTTTAACAACGCATAAACGAGATGCAAAGGTGAAATGATTTTAGTTTAAGAACTATGAACATTTTGAAACTAAATGCCGCTTAATTATTTCAAACACATGAGTATTCTATATTCTACTAAGCACGCGAACTTTGGTGGACGGAAATGATTGTATGTCTAATTTGTAACATTGATTACATTTATTTAAAATATAAGATTTATTTGTATCATTATTATCGATAATTCGTAAATAATTTGAGCGTATAAATAAATTTTATGATTTATGGTTGTAGTACGCTTCTTCATTTATATTTTATTTAATCGTGCCGTCTTATGCAAGTGTTGTACGATGTACACATGGTAATAATTCACGCATCTTGTTAATTGTACGATTGCCGAACTTTGGTTTTAGAAGTGGTATTGTAATTTCTTTATTTTTTTATTTTTTTTATTTGGGAATCATACAATATTAATGTACATAAAAAAAACAAACTAAATACAGAAATCAGCGAAGTTTCCATTAATAAAATATAAGACAGTAGATAAAAGAGAGAAGGGAAATTTCACCTAAAATCACCTTCAAACTGACTATTATAACACAATGTTCTGCTAGCCACCAAAATATAGTTAAACGAGTCTATGAACATTCCGTCGGTGAAAAAAGTTTCCGACCAGCCGTTGAAAGTTAAAACAATGTAAGCCGCGGGTTCATCAGCGGGGAGGAGCTATTAAATGAAACCGCAAAATAGTTTTAGATCCGCTATTTATACGTGCACACCTCGCCGTAATCCGCAGTGAAAACGGGAGATTATAATAAACAGTGGCTGAATAATAAACACCGTTCCAAAACGTAGCTTACAGTCGCGCCATTTCGTATGCAAAACACGAGAATTTTTAAACACGCATCTTTTTTAAATATCTTATTCAGTTATGTTTCTAATTTGGTGTAGCAGTGACTATTTTATTTATATGAAAATGAAATATTCTTCGAAACATTGAGTGTGATAGTTTAGTGGTTGCGATTGGGCTTCGAAACCTACGCGCGCGACTCTTATTTTAGAAGGTTATATTATTTGTTTTAACGGTATTAAGAAAATATTATGAAGAAATCTACAGCGTTTAAAATTCATGTCCTCTATGGAATGTGAAGTTGACCAGGCGCATGCCATATTACGGAACAATGGTTAATCAGAAAGATGATGATGTTCGGTAGAATTGCATTAAAATTTAAAAACTTATAAACGTTAAAAATCCCAGTTCCAAATTGACAAATCTACTGCTTTACACTCAAGTTCAATAACTCGAGAGAGCAAAGCCTGAGTAGAACCCACGACCATAACTTTAATGGTATTAATCTATGCAGTAGATATTTGGGTACCTCTGAATAAATCCGCTCAAGATATGTAGATATAGGAGTAATGAATAATACATTTCGCCTGTCAACATGGATCAGCGTAATAGAGTGAATAATATTTCGTTTTAATGGAATATCGTTTAGATTCGCAGTTTTTCAGCAACAACAGACACATTTTACATTTAAACGGCATTCAATACCATTACATAAAAAACAAAACAGACTGCATTGTAGTAACCAAAAAGTTGATAGATATGAATATTGAATGTCTAATTACATACTTATATAGTCTACCAGCCCTCATTAGGTCAGTTTGGTTGACTATGGTCTTAGCGTTTCACATTCTAAAATAATACCGGTGTCCAACGGTGGAAGTTTAAAAAGATTACACACATACAGAGAAAACGGACACTCTTACTCAGTACAAAAATATTTATCTTGATCGAATAGATTTATGATTAGATGGGTTAGCCCATAACCGTTTACTTGTAACAGATCCATTGTCAAAATCCAGTCTAGCACAAAACTGGATACGGCATGTCATGTTCTTAACTCTATCTCACAACAATCTGTTATTTAATATAGTACGAGTTTAAACATAATGTAAATTTGTTTCTTATACCGAATTTGGAATTATTTTATAAACTTGAATTGTTTTACTTATTCTTTAACTTATTGTGAAAAGGTACCTTAATATGTTTTTTTTTTAATTTTGTGAATTTGTTTTAATTGTAATTGTTTGTTTGTTATTTATTTTATTACTACGAAATTCTATTTTGAGATAATTTTCTCCTATTGCTTCACTTTTACCACAAGACACAATATTTGTTTTGTTTGTCAATGCTGTTAATAGTTTAATCTTGTAAGCTGGACTCCCTTCATGTACGTCGTTTACACCTGTAATTGTGGTGACGCTTGTGTAATAACTTAATAATGTCATTAGTTTATAGTGTTTGCGACATTATTCAATATGTTGGTGTAACTTTTAAATAAATTAATGTGTTCGTGGCTATACGCTATACACTGTGGCATAATGAATGTGGCAATTAATGTTCTATTCGAAATACACACATAATAGTTTTCATTATATTTAAATCTATATAGATACGACATGTGCGTAGATATGATCAATCATATACGACCACTATCACTCAATAATGCCACAGCTAAAAATAACCACTTTAGCCCTATTATCCTTCTGTTATTTTTATAGGCTTAACCCAACCCACTACGTCTTTATATCAGAATGGCATTTAGCCTTAATGCATCCGTAGGCGTATGCGAAATGATTTCGGATTAAGAGTTCTCTGCCATATATATAGAATGGAGTTTAGTGCATTAAGATTAACCATGCCGTGGAGATTGCGAGTATGTACGTAAGTTGTTGGTTCTTTTGTTGATATTAAAAATACATTTCACATCAAAATTTTATAAATAAACTGATATTACCGCGTGCCTGTATATTTCCGTAATGGTCCAGCGTGGTGGAGTGATGTAAATAATAGTAAAATATGTCCAAATATAAAAAAGCAAATATAATAAGGTAAAAGTATGACTATATGACGAGATATTTAAGTACGAAAAAGTTTGTAAGGCCTATTTAAAAAAACTGTTTTAATAAACATCTCTTAGTTATATATAGTGTTATATAAGATTTCTTAGGTTTATTATTCATATAACGATTTACAAAGATATTAACTATAATGGATTATATGTAGATTGTTTAGTCGCATCATCAATCATTTTAATCGTTCGTCGGTTGTACACGGATCTATTCGTACAACGAGAAGGTTAAAGCCATACTCAGCCAAATTGACCATGTGGCAGACTTCAAATTAACACCTTAGTCAACATTCTGGAAAATTCAAATGTGCATATTTACTGGAAATATTTTTCCAACACCGTTATAAAGAATGATATTCAATTTACATAATTTAGATTTGCATGTTCGGATTGGAACTTCAGACACCTCCAAACGGGAGTCAGAAATCTAAACCTATAGATCAAACGCATTATTTTTAAGGCGAACATTTTATTATCTATGCGCAAAACGTCGCTGGCGCGACCAGTGGATGCACGAAGCTAATGAAATAACAGCTCTCAGCAGTTCGCGGGCAAATTACAATCTAATTCCATTATGCACGACAACAGACCAGTTTATCGGAGCCTTTTAGTTCCTAACGCGGACATGTCACGCCACGCTTCTCTCCTAGATTAGAACGAGCCTAGAATAATGTCAGTGGTAAATCACATCGCCCATTTCCATTATTCATTCGTATATTTTAATGATAATTAAGTAAATTCTTCTAACAATCTACTCACCAGATTTTTTTTATATCGGTTGACGGGCAGACGGGTTGACGGGCAAACTGGTTGACGGACCACCCGATGGTAAGTATCCAGCGTCGCTTAGGAACATTTGCAACATAGTTGTCCAATACGTGCATCGGGCCCGGGGTGAAGATATGTATATGTGTGTCCAATACGTTACGAGTTTTGAAGAGCCCTCTTTGTGCCTGTTAAAAAAAATATCTCCAACACAGGTGGGCTGAATATTCTATTTAGTGGGCGCAAGATTGGCCTGATTTTGTTTACTATAATTTCTCTATTTTGTACTAATCATTCTAAGGCATGACGTCATACTATAATGTTGGACTGAAATTTGACTAGAGACCAATCCAAATTGTACTTAGGTACTACTATCCTTAAGGGATTAGTTGAAACATTTCTTACAGTCTTGCATACTTAAAAATAAAACGAATTTCGTAATAAAAAAAGTCATCGTAAAATATAAAAAAAATGTCATTGAAATACTTTTTACGAACTAAATAACATGTAAAATTTTTGGAAAAAAGTGAGCCTTTTTTGGATCTTGCGGATAATGACGGAAAAACGGAGTTGGAAAATAAGTTGTACAGTCAAGAAATTGAGATACTTTTGCGGTGTCGAGAGTACTCATTCAACGTAGAGACGGAAACGTATCATTGAAATCCTTGAAGGCTTTCGAGGTCGAATAAATACGGGTGTACTTCCGTAGAGTACGCGATACACTCCCCAAGTAGCTAAAAGACTAGCTGAGGGAGTAACAAGAGTTGCCGAGATAATTATAGTCAGCAGTGACTAACAAAGAAATATTTTTTATTATTATGCCTCACGACACTTTTCTTGTGGCATAGGCAGAGTGTACCAAGCGTTAAATAAGAAGTATATAGAAGAAACACATCGTGACGAATGATTTAAAATGGAAAATATTAAACGTCATTAAATAATTCCTTAAATCAAAATTACCCGCGACCGAAACTGACAACTGACAACCGAAACTGATAACGTAAACAAACTAACATATTAATTCCGAGTCAATTAGTTCTCGATGTTTCCATTTAAATTTCGGGAGCGTTGCGATAACAATGATATGGCAGATATCGTATGTGCTCTTTGAATAATTAACTGGCCTTTATTATACAAGAACAAATTAATATGTATATACGATTGGTGAAGATTTATCATCATCATCAACTTATTGGAGCCCTCGGCTAGATGTAAGCCTCCCTTGAGGGGTTACGCCCATAATCCCAACGCTGGGCATGCGGGTTGGGTATCGCAGAGCACAGCCACTCACACCGCCTAGGTTGCTGCAAGATTTACCGTGGACTATCACTTGGCTGTGTCGGTCGCCATGACGGTCAATGTCACCAATGCTCACCAATTGACAAATTCGATCCTCGAACGAACTTCCTCCGGAACGACATGAACGACGGAGAATTTAAGTTTTTACATTTTTTAAATGGGATAAGACAGTATTATATATTGTTATAGGGATTAGAGAGGGAGACGGAGAGGGAGGCATTTAGAGACGTTATTAAGGCTATAAATGTCGCGTAATTATGAGATAAAATTTTCCAAGGAAGCCTTTGCGAAAGTTCCATGTTATGTAAAGATCTCTGGAAACTGTAATGTTTACTGATATGTAATTGAGCAACGTGGTTACGGCGACATCTATATGAAACGATTTCCCTTTGTCCTATAATATTTATTAATTCACACACTGTCAATTACTTCCTTTTTCAATCGTGCCATAAACTTAAGAATATATAAACAAAATGCTTTTAAATACAATAATTGAATTTTATATGATCTGTTCATTAGCGAAAATATATTCTTTTGTTGCACGCCGGCGGCGGCGGCCGACCGGTTAATTCTTATTTACCCTCATTTGTAAATGTACACTGCAATTGGATATTTTATTGTGCTTTCCGGTGTGCTCATTATATTTAAATAAAAAATAAAGGCTTTAAAAAAAACGGCGAAGTTTAAAATTGAAGTGAGGTAGCGAATTGCGATAATTATTATTATGCAAAAATTCACAATCGACATTGTTATCATTAACTCTTATCGCTCTATTGTTGATTACGTCGAATACGATTAAGTATCTAGTCAGACTGAGATGAGTTAAGGAACGATTCTATGAAACTGAAGAACGTCCTAATGCCCTGAAATAACTGAAAAAAACTCACGATTGCGGGAATCAGTTTTTAAGGATTCATCAAAGCAGCACTGTATGAATTAATATAGAGCTTCAATGCTTAATCGGCGGCGCCATCTTAGGTGTAGCATATAACAAACATCAATTCAAAACCCGTTTCTATGGATGATCAAGTAACACGTCTGTATTTGAAGAGCGCATGAAGTATTATCAGATAAGTTTATAATTCTTCATCTGTTGGTAAAGTTGTTATAGAATATAGGTCGTTACTCTTGAGCCAAAAGTAGTGAGGTCGAGTTGACTTATCTGGTCACCATAACACAAAATCCTATTGAATTTCAGATCAAATAGTTTAGTGCTAGTTGCATTAAGACTTCCATAATTATTGGTTTATGACAGATATCTTACTTGAGATATGTTTTTGTATTGGGGTAGACTAATTTAAAGACTAGATTTATACCTGTTTGAATTTGATAAGACCATTGTTTGATAAATTGTAATATGATAATTACCGGCGTTTATCAGTCGATACAATTCCGGGTACCGACATTGTTCGACCTTTCCAAGGGCCTTATTCATATTATTATTATCTAGGAAATAGTCAATTTCCTTTTAAACTCGACACGTCAATACACTTACACACATGCACACGTAGATATATATTGATAATTGTAATGTATATCAGTCTGTTATATTGTATTACAATTACATTACCGGTGGCATCTTTCGGCAATATTCAAGTTAAAAGGAATTATCCCATTCATTTGTCGACGTACTGAGCTGTGGCTAATTAATTTGCCCGCGAGTATATTGTAAGGGTACGATTTAACTTCACTTCGAAAAACCTAGCGCTCTACATGCGATAGTTTATGACGTTTACCTGTATTAAAAAACAAATCTATAATATTTATGACATTTGAATGTAATTGTAAAATAGTATCAGGTCTATAAAAAACGTAAGTTGCAATTTTGAATTATTGAAAGTTACTATATTACTTCTATATTTTTTTCTATAACTTATTCCATTCAATGTGACACTGCTGAGCCAGAGATTGTGGGTTCAATTCCCGCGTAGGTTTAATACCTGTGCTATGTGTAGGTAATCTCTCAAGTATTTGTCCTGTGTCTGGTTGCAATATCAGCTACATAAGAAAGGATTTCCAAATTTACATATCGTAACATCACGCATGTAATCTCCGAATAGGAAGGCACAGGAGTGTAGTACACTGACACGTTTCACCGGCTAAACGAGTATATCGTCGTTGAGAAACCACAAATCTGTATGCATGTTTATCAATTGCCTGATTACCATAGTAAAAGTATTACCTAGTTTGGGATCAGATCGCCATGTGTATGAATTGCCCTCAGAAATTTTAATAAAAACTTTTAATAAAAAAATATTGGTAAAGTATCGATAAAAAAACATCAGTAAAAATATATTGGTAACTCTTATTCTGTATCAACGGAACCAACGTTAATAAAATGTACATTATTATTAACAATTATAATAATTTTATTGGAATCACTGCTGTCCTTTATATTCATTAAATCGACATCATCAGTACTTCACACATATCCAAGCGATATGCTAATACAATCCCAACAGTGGATACATACTGTACATATGCATCCAATGTTATCGAAACATAAAATACACTCATTCATATTAAATATTTAAATTCTCATTTCACGTAACCCAAAACCTCTTTCAATTTAATATATCGATACAAAACTGGGTCAGCCCGTTCACGTTGTCCAAATTTACAGCAATATCGGTTAAGTGGCGGTTCCAGCCGTACGTCCGCATCGCGCACGGATGGAATGAATGAAATGATCCAAAATAATATTCAACAAAAATACCGATACATAATACGTATTACTATCGCGTGTCACTATAACAATATTGATTGATAAGTAACATCACACCTGTAATCCCCGAAGAGGTAGGCAGAGGAATGAAGAACACTCCCACGTTTCACCAGTTACTTTTAAGTCCCACGATGGAATAGGTGGTGAGCCTATTGCCATATACCGGTAGCCTATATATACGAGTATGCTTTTTTGAAATGTGCTAAAGTTCTAATACCAATACAATGAAAATCCGTTTTTCTCTCCGAGAAGGTTTATTTGAAAGGACCTTAGTGTAACTGAAACAGAGGTTATACCAAGTATCACAGTCATGTGGCGTCGATTATTATAGTGAACATGTCACCAGGGAAGCGAGATTACAATGCTTTTTTCTTGCTTTCGAATTGAATGTTTTCTTTTAATGTTTATTATATAGCACATTGTTATCAAACTGTTTATTATATGTAAAATGTTATTTGAGTTCTATCTGATAGACCTTATTTTTTAGTACATCGACAGATGCGATGTGACCCATAAGGCCCAAATTGATGAGAACTGTTTAATATTCCAATTAAATAATATTTTGGAATAACTAAAATAGGGCGGTCTGGTCCAAAACTAGTTATTGAGAAAATAGGAAATCGGGCAGCTGACACATTATATTTAGAAACCTATGTTGGGTAATTCTATGCCACACAAAAAACATACTCCAGCCCGTCACAAAAATAATTGTCTTATTGAGAAAGTGATGCACTAGTTGATTGATTTTTACGGATCGTTTTGACCCATGTTGTAGGAGAAATTATAGATTTGTAAGGTAACAATAAGGGTATACTTCTATAGAAATGTATATAAACTGACAAAAAATACATTTTTATCGGATAAATAATAATCGTTTTACACTGTATCAATACAACTCTGAAAATATGTATATGAACATGAGATCGACGTTGTTAGAATGTGGTATTTGAGAGAAACCCTATTAGTTTTAATAATAACTGGCAAAAGTTTTGTTGTTATTATTTTTAGTATTTATCCGGATCTGGACAGACTGATCAATACCTTTATGGAATAGATGTTAAATAATAGGGAAATGTTTATAACAAATTGCTAATAATAAAGAATTTCTCTTTATCGCTTGGCTTAGATAATATATGTACATAGTTAATGTCTAATCAGGCTAGTAAATCCGAGCATTTTGAAGCATAATGATTACAGCATCTTATAAACAGATTGCCTCGTAGGTCGTGTTGGTTGCAAGTGCGACTCTCAATCGGGAGGTTCTGGG
>DWDV01001854.1:0-12439 GCA_018245615.1 Mimoniades ocyalus | reverse complement strand
GTGGTGAGCCTATTGCCATGCATCGGGCACATATCCAGACTCCGAACCACTACTAGAAAATCTAAATTAGAAAATTTGTGTAGTGTTCGACCCGGGAATCGAACCCGGGACCTCCCGATCGGCAGTCGCACTTGCTACAAACACCACCAACGAGGCAGTCTAAGATAATTTAATATATTTTCACATACATATGTATTTAATGTGTCATTCTGTTCACGTGTATGCAAGTATGCTTGTGGCGCGCAAGCACGTGATTCGTTAAATGCCTCATTTGTGCCTGCAAGGTGGGAAAGCGATTTGATCTGCGGCTTAGCCGCTATCACGCGTAAAAGACAGTGGTGGTATTATATTTATCTAAGGGTAGAACTCTTTCTTAGCATGCCTATTCATTCTTGCTTTGAAATATACTTTGTGCAACACTTTTTCTCAAAAGGTTTGTCGGAAAATGTTCGAAAAATTGCCTACCGGTAATATAATATGTATAATGAATATCACAATGTATACAGATACCGAGCCATAACGAGATTAATATTATAAAAGGTTTTCGTTGTTACTAAAATGTTTTTAAAACAGCAAAGCGTGGAGGCGGTCATTAAACAAAAAAGTATTATTCATTGAATCGGCAGGCAAACAGACCGGAGACAAACAGGCGAACCTTTTAATGGAATAAAAAAACTGACAACTGCCCGCATTGGAAATATGAAGCGTTGCATACATTTTTATATAACAAACGATTTATACAATAAATATAAAAAGAAAACAAATAAACTAAAGTTTATCTGACTCGTTGGCCGTGCTGGTTGCAAGTGCGACTGCCGATCAGGAGGTCCTGGGTTTAAATCCCGGGTCGGGCACTATTACATTTTCCCAATTTAGATTTTTTTGTAGTGGCTAGGAGTCTGAATAAGTGCTCGGTGTAGGCTCACCACCTATTCCATAGTGGGATGTAAACGTAACTGGTGAAACGTGGAAGTGTTCTACATTCCTCTGCCCACTTCTTCAGAGATTACAGGTGTGAAGTTACGTCACCAGTTTATGTAAAGACTTTTTCCGTGTAGCTAGTGCAAGCTGAAAGAAAACGACTGACTGTTTGATCATCATTAAAAGTTCTGAATTCAGTTGGATTGTTTGCGGATTTGAAAGGTAAACACCAAGAGTGGATCGTTAGGAGCCGAATTCTGCGTACTCGATTGTTTTCACTGCAATCTGAATCAAAACAAATTATATATAATTCGGTAAATAACCACCGAATGGCAGTTTGTATCTGCTTAACGTGCTTTTTGTTTTTATCATTATCATAATCAGCTTGTTTAAATCCACTGCCGGACGTAGACCTCCCCTGTGGGGTTACTCTTATAATCCCCACGCTATGCGGGTTGGGGATCCTAGAACGACTTCTCGCATCGCCTGCACTACAGCTCGTAGGCGGTCAAGGTATACCGCGCTATACCGCGATCAGTCATCGCCGGGTTTCGTTGCCTCTAACAACAACCTGATATTACGGCACGCGGTCGGGAGATGTACTCGTTTTCCGCCCCGACACTGAAAAACATTTGTTTGTTTTAACTCAAATCAATTTTTGTTCTTACATCCTTTCGGCGTTTAATCACTTCTTGTGCTAAAGATGACGATTCATAGCGTTTATAATTTAATAATCAGTGCGTCATTTTGATATCAAAATTTATACACGCTAGCGATAGGCCCACCGACTGGAACTTAACGCTGATCTTATTATTGTTATCGTCAACATCGACTCTTCTGTTAAGGTGGTAACCATTGGACACTGTTCTCAGAATATTATTATTCACTGTTACAGCAAATGAACAGTTGCTATCTAAAGATAGATATGCGAGTGAGGCTTTTAACCTAGGACCACCGGAACAGAAGGCTGACATTGAGACATTACAAACCGCGTGACAAGAAAAAGAAATAAAATGTATACAACTGAGCTATGTGTTATGAGCTTACTTTTTTTAAAACCACTGAAAAAAATATTCGTATACACATTTTATCTACGCTAATATTTTAGCGTTGTTACAATTTGTAAGCAATATCTTCTGAAGTATAATTAGGAAAGGGCTAGTAATTCAAGCTAAATAGAAATCCGAGTGCGAAAAGTTATAATGATGGGGTTGTGCGTTAAGGTCATCACAGACGGAACTATAAATATATTTTAGCAAGGCATATTAAGTCATATTACATTATGTATTGTATAGAAATACTCGAGTAACTAGTAAAACTCCGAGCACGTGGGATGACGATCTGCCAAAGGCTGCGAAAGGAAGCTGGATGAGGCATGCTGAGGACATGGCGCGGTGGTGCTCTTTGGGGAAGGCCTATGTCCAGCAGTTCAAATTCAAATTCAAATTCTTTTATTCATTATAAGTTATATACATACACTCAATGAAGGTCATGTTTTAGTCATTGTACTTGTACTTCGGCTTTGTGCGCCCCTCAGGCTATAGTAGACCGGGAGAAAAAAGCCGGAGAAAAAAACTCCCAGCACTCTTTTAAATCACAAAATTGAATAAAGCTAGCCATGTTGCAGTATGGCTATAGTCCGATAATGAGCACACGTGATAGCCAACGTGTGTGTTAATATTATTATAGCAATTAAATAAGCAACATCTGTTTCGATGTATTGGTTTGACATAGAAACGTAAGCTTTTCATGTAAAAAGCAAAGCTCGGATTGTCATCCGGACATTTTTTAATCTAGATAAAATCTACACAGATATTTTAGGCGACATAGACTAGAAAGTGTAGAGTTTGCTTTCATCACGTTCCTATTGAAAAGTTAAGCTTGGGCCGTTCGCAAACGGTTTTTTGGAAAGTCTCATGGTTAACTGAACTATACGTTTTTGTAACCGCTTATAAGAGAAACATCTAAAAATGTACCATAATTTTTTTCACAGATTTTTAATATCTGTGTATATTATATCCATCAATAAATTGTAAAACTGCCTGTTAGGTTCGCTGAAAAAATACCAGCTAGGATATCTACCGCCCGTTGTAAGAGAAGACGAAAAGGAGGCTTCCAGGGTTGCGGACGGGTAGCGTGGTCACTTCAACCGTTCAGTCAAAGATCCTGGGACAGAAGGTACGTGTGGCCGCCTACCGTCCTAAAAACTGGAGATTGCGCCAGAAGTCATTATGCCTCATCAAGACGCAGGGCCCGCAGAGGAATCGAGCAAGGAAGGCACTCCCTCTATCGGACAAAAAGTGACTCCTACTGAAAACATAGGCAGATAAATAAAACTTTCCCGAGAATAGCATATACGACATGAAGTCCTTTAACCAGTACAGCTATGAAATCACAATAGACAAGGACAGACTGACGTTCAACATGTTTGTTTAAATTGGAATGATTTATGACTCATAAATTATTAAACGCTCGATAACTTTGATTTCTCTTTTAATGTTGTCTCTATACCATACCAATGACGCGGATGGTAAAAGTGACAGATAACGAAACAAAAAGTTAATTCTCAAAAAAAAGCATGTCTCCAGCGGTCCAAACCTCAGACTCCAATTTGGCTCCAATTTGCGACATAATTTTTACCTTTTCCTTCGCGTTTCTTATAACTTCATAATGGTTATGCAAACATTTGAACCCGACAAAATCCAATTTAAACTTTGCTTGTGAAGATCCACTGTATAAGTCCCGTTGATCACTCAATCTCCGGGTCGGTGCGACCAGATGCCGCACATAATTGACGCAACTCTAAATGCATTCACAACTTTTTTAATAATAAGAACATGAAGTTCCACGGACCAACAGTGGCGGGCAACTTTTAATTTTTCGCGAGACTTAAATATAATTAGAAAATCTTCGGTCCCAACACGGAGAAAAGAATGGAGAGATGTTGGATACCTCCAAGTCCTTGGATTTCTCCAAGTAAAACATAAAGCTATAAACATACGTATATAAATTTTACTGAAACATTTTGTCTTTCCACTGCTGGATACCGGTCTCTTCTCAGAATAAGAGGTTTCTAATTTTTCCTCGTAATTTATGTAGTACCAGTGGCAGTGGTCGAATAATGGTTAAAGTACGATAGTAATTAATTAAATGTTAAGTTAGTATATTGAGGGTATGTCAAAGGGTAAACCTCTGTCATATTTACTGTGTGCAGTTGTAATACATACTTACTCGTATAAAAGTTTTACTTTTGTGCACTCCTCAATATAAACTTTGACTATGCCAAGTCCTGCAGTCCATGGGCGTGATATTTCCGAAAAAACTGTACAAAAATTTCTTTTGTGTATATTACATATAGATATAATTGTATAATAAACTTTTATATATAGCTTTACTTTTATATTGTTTTATGTGCTGAGGCTGGGGCTAAACCGAATCTGTAATCTTGTGATACATTTGCACACACACGCCTCTTTCATTCTGAAGTCCGTTATTTCAATTATATATAACTTTGACGTGGAAAATATTCCGTTTTCAATAAGAAACGAATATTTCAGAGACTATTATTACAGTTTCGCTCCGTGGGCGACGGTGCAAAAATATCTCCATTAAAACTGTGATGTTATTCTTGGAAACTGAATTATCAAAAGACATACATAGTGCATAAAAGTATACGTACTACGTTTGTGGGCACCGATGCAGTGAAAGGGCGAGCTAAATTATGATTTACTTCCGCTAATACACTATAGTAATTTTTATGCTGTTCCAATGGTGTAAAACAGACGTTTAGAGACAATATACCCCAAATTAGCATTCACGGAAAAAACAGTAATATTCATATCTTGAGACAACTTACAGAGCCTGTGCTATGAGTAATTTAAAATGTTTGTGAAATTCTACTGCCTCGTTGGTCGTGTTGGTTGCAGACTGGCTCGTTGGTCGTGTTGGTTGCAAGTGCGACTGCCGATCGGCAGGTCCTGGGTTAGATTCCCAGGTCGTTCACTACTAAATTAGTCTAATTTAGATTTTCTAGTAGTGACTCGGAGTCTAGATATGTGTCTGGTGTATGGCAATAGGCCCACCACCTATTCCTATAGTGGGACGTAATCGTAACTGGTGAAACGTGGAAGTGTTCTACATTTCTCTGCCTACCTCTTCGGGGACTACAGGTGTGATGTTGCGTTTCTACAAAATAATCTTTGATCTGTAATCATTGTCAACAACATGTTGAATTATTTCAATAGACAGACACTTGCCTGCGATACTCTATACGACTAAGTTTTGGGCTGGGCCAATATTACCTATTATAATTACGTCCCTTCCAAAACACCGGTTCGCTGTGATGATTGATATCAAAGGTATAATACGTCCTTGATGGAATGTCAGCGGCAGTTGTCGTCTTAAATTGATTCCCTTTAACATCACCATCATTTAATTGCCTTTTTCATTCATATTTAGTTTTCCCCTATTTATTATGATTTTGAGAATATTTTTTAATTCGTCGTCGAACACGTCTTTTTCATATCTGAATTCAGTTACGGAATAAGACCTGTTCTTACTTTTCCTACTTTACTGAAATTATAAATGAAGCTTAGTTTATTTAAAATTGGCATTTTCAAACATTTTTACTTAATTTCGAATGAAATTTTTCTGGTTTCTGTAAAATCTTTGTACGTGATATATGTAACAAATATAGGTGTAAATAAATTATTTTATTTTGTTAGGTTCTACAAAAAAAGTACCATAGTTTGCAGAACCCAAAGACTATATTGTTGTGGATTTTGAAAAGAAAAGTTGAAGAAAATAAAAATGCGTGAGAAAGAATTAGTACCAAAAATAAAAATATTTAAAAAATATTATGGTTCAGAACGACTCATCTCGGCGGGTGTACATTAAATAAATAAAAATAGTTTTTATAATGACCTCATACATTAAAAAGTTACACCAGTTTAATATGTATATACTTTCCACAATTAGGTAAAAAGTATGAACCCCTCAACGATTTTGGATAGCACATTGATCTACCTAATGTCCAACATAATTAACCCTTATCAAAATGAACTTCTTTCACGAATATGACACGCCGACACAACTTAATACCCATTTACACCGAAACACAAGTGTCAAGCAAACGTTGATTAATTTATAATCAGTTCATCCCCTCCCCTTGCGTCAGCCCTTGTGCTACTTACTAAAGGACTCGATTGCTCACGTTTAACAGACCTTTACACGCTCAGCGAAGCATGAGGGCACTGTAAGGGATCGCGCAGGATCTAATCAAGATCCTCGGTAATTAGAATCTTGATTCAAATGTGAATCAAATGGGGCGATATCTGTTATTTTATTCAGGTGCCCTTAGGAATGAAGACTTTCAAGAGGATACCCATGTCTGTAAGTGAATTTTTGCGTGCGTTCCCACGGGAGATATGACTTAGTTCAGGTTAAATCGCAAATCGATCCTCTTCTAAATTTAGAACAAGAGACAGAATTGAAATCAAATGGGTACATATATGTCAAACAACATTTTATAAGATACTGCGATGCAAATGTCAAACGCAACTTTTACAAAGGCTTTTGCAGTTCAAAGTAACTCACGTTAAGATCTCCTGCGATCTACCTTTAGTGAAATTTTTCTTTTATTATTATAACATCACATGAGAGAACACGTGTGAGACGGGGACTCCATTAAACGAGAACAGACACCTTTTAGAGCAGTGGCATGTAAAGAGTGGACACTATCCCAGTCGTGTAGGGCTAAAGACCTTTTGGTTCATTAAGCTAGTCTTATATGTATGGTAATCATTTGCTTATTAGTGCAGATCAGGGTTATATGTATGTTTGACCTCAAATGAGATTGATTTGTATAGGTTTATTAACCTTGATGCGCGATCTGTTGAGCGCCTTGTGTGTATGCCTGCCTGCTACTCCGTATATACAATTAGAACAGTTGTAGTGGAAAAGCAATGGTCGGAGTTCGACCGTAATTCATTTAGTTTCACGGACGAACATTATAGAGGTTCTTACGTCATATTCATCTCTATATAAACAGTAACCCTACCATTTTTTACCCATCTCCGTGCGCTCAATACTTTTTATATGGGTTATATTTATTAATGACTTACGAATATATGTATGTATGTATATAGATAATAATGACAGTATTAGATGCACAAAACTATGGTTTGGTGATACCGTTTTCGAAATGAAAAAAGGTATTTCGAAAACACGAATCTTAACAAAGTAATAAGTATATAAGCAATTAAATTTTTTCATTCATAGGTATGAAAAATTCGGACAAATATCATATCTTAGATGAAAATGAGATGAAAATTATTAATCTTTAAATTTCGCCAGAGAAATGTATGAATATTAATATATAGCAAAGTTATTTGCATAATGGAGGCGCTAGAGTACATCAAGCGACTTGGTATAATTTGATTTGTCATGGAAAAGTAATGGAGTCGGTGTGTAATGTGCAGGAAAGATGATAAGAATGAGAGATTCTGCCAAATTATTGTTACGCAATGGATGGAACTTCTATAGACTGTTTTAGAAAATCAGTTTATTTTCTTACGACAACTTTTTGACCTATGTATTCGTATTAGTCGAAAATTAACTCTACCTGAAACAACTCAGACTATATCTGAATTACTGATTGCATTATTCGGTTTCAATATCAAAGATTAGTAATCTGGCTAGGTGGAATAATGATCAGAGAAAGGCCGGATGCTGGATTGGCGCGATGGTACCCGTTAGGAGAGGCCTTTGTCCAGCAGTGGGCTGAGACTGGCTGATGATAACATTCTTTGGTTGCTTATCTTTTGCCCAAATGGAATTGTCGTTTGATTCTACAATACTAACAGTATTGTTATACCCGCGTGAATCAAACTGAATGACGGACTTTCAACATATCTTAAGGTTTAAAGTAGCGTATAAAAATAGGTCCACTTGGCTTGAACTAGCTGTGCAGGTACAGCGAGGTGAATAAGCAAAAACGCACCCTCGATCGTTAGCATCCCCTAATGTATCATGCTTAGAATTACAAATAGCTCGAACGGAAAGGTACCGGAGAGTTCGGAATCAGCCTGACTGGTCGTTTCTATTTACACTTACACTCTCCCAATCTTTTGTCAGCTGAAATCTTACGTTTTTTTTTACTTATTGTACATTTCTATATAATGTATACTCTGCACTCGGAACGCGGAGCTCTGTGCCCCTCCGTGTCTCTATAAGCCCATCACGAGAAGTCAATTAAAATTAATGATAAAAGTAGTTTGTTTCTATCATCACGCCAGTTTTCCTGGAAGGGATAGGCAGAGTTTAGTAAACTCCCACAATCCATATGCTAAATCCCACGTTTATTGCTATCGCTATATAATGGGCACAAATCCAGTTTCCGAGCTACTAATTGAAAATTTTAAATACGAGAAGTCCGATAGTACCCGACCCGGGTATTGAACCTAGGACCTCTCGACCAGTAGTTTCGTATGCAACCACTCGATCAACGAGGTAATCTATAAAACTAGTTAAATATAATATATGTAACGGTTTTTCACGCTTTGTTTTCCCTGTTCCGGTTATGATTCAAGACTACGTCATAGTTGTTCATATTATATTTATCGAACAATTCTAATATTTACTCAGTAAAAGTTCTGTCAACCCGCACCTTACCAGCGTGGTAGACTGTCCTTAACTATTCTCATCCTGAGACGAGATTCATGTCCAACAGTGGAATGATAATATATGATGATGATTCGATAGTAACCTCAATATCTGACCATTACACATTATCACATTTTAACAACCAATAACAATTACAGCCACTAAGTTTTAGTAATATCCATTGAAAATAATTATATTAATTAAGAAGAATTCAATAATCATCGTCCTCATTTAGTCATGCCTATAAAAGCTCTAATAATAACAATACAGGTCAAAATATTATTAAGGTATAAGGTATTATAATTATAAGGTCAATTAAAATATGTTTTGTAAATCTTATTTAACGGGAGGCTGTTGTGGGTGCATTCATTCTTATACTTGTATCTATGTGGGCTGCGCAATATAGCGATCAGATGGTCGCCAGAGCCTCGTCTGTTGTACAGCTAGGTGCACGACGGCGGGTGAGGGTGGTCCGGGCTGCAAAGCTCAGAACCCCTTCCACCCCTCACATCCTCAGTGGATTTAATTGTAATACCAATTAGCTCAATCCATACGTTCTTGAAAACAATGGAGTTCGACATGAAACTCTAAATTAAACCTCGTACGAAAATCAATATTCCAAATGGTTCCCATATTTGTGATCAGTGACTGCTATTTCAATTGTCAAACTTCATCGTGTGCGAATAAATAGCATTGGCAACATTCATATTACAGAATTTAATATATTATATATACCTACATTTGCGTTCGTAATGCTGTTGTGAGAAAGATGTTTTGTATGGATGAGGGTTGTTAAAAAAATTAGAAAGGGCATGCTGCGAGTTCGGACACGGGGAGAAAATGGCTTATGTAAGAATAACATAACGGATATGCGATATGGTGTTGGTGAATGCAAGTGTCGATGTACACGAAGACTTAATCGACTGCTTTGAACAATACATCAGTGACCTATTGTCACGTGGGTCAGAAGTCCCCGAACCCAGCGAGCGGTGCGGGTGTAAAAGGAGTGATGAGTATAGAAATACATCTAATCTGTCTGGATAAGGATACTTGTCACTCAGTGCTCTCTGTCTACTGCGTCACCGTATAATAATAATCGTATAACTTCTAACTATTTACTTAGTAAGAATTAGTTGATCGATGCCAGTGTTCAGAAGAGAGAGTCGTGACAAATTATTATATTCGAATACTGTTTCGTCAGTCCGTCGGCGTGAAATTGGTCCAAGCGGGTGTCTGCCTCACTCGGAGTACGCGTCACGGGGCGTGCTACTCCTTTTAATAATATAACTGTTGCCATTAGTATTCTCATTACTTCATTACATCGTTTCCACGTCAATTACAGAGATATTAATATTTTTTTTTATTTCATATTAAACCAGTGGAATTTTGTTTCGTGTACGTTTGAGATGTCCATATGGATTTATAGGCGATCTCTCATTACAATACCGGCATAAGGGTAGATAGGTACGCTTTTAAAACAACGGACGAGGGGTGGCAATGTAAATAATATAATAGTGACAGCATAAAATAATTATATACTGGTAAATACTATATCATTATAAGCTTATTGCACTGTCCACTGCTGGACATAGGCCTCACCTGAGGGGATATGTCCATAACCCCACGCTGGGCATAAGGATTGAGGATTGCCGAGCATAGCTTCTCGCACCGTCTCCGCTGCTGCCCATAGGCGGCCAGGGCAGTTAGCTGTGCCTAGCCACACAGTTGACATTTGCCTATAATTTACAAAGTAAAGAGAACAGGCAGTACCTAATGGATATTTTAACTGCCTCAGTGGTAAGGCATGGCTTCATTATGGCACAAAGAGACACATGCAGCACACGATCTAGGCATATGCAGCGGTATTGTAAGGAAAAAGATGTAACCTCACTATATGGGGAAACTCTGCTTACTGTATATAAAGTTCTATAGAATGAAGTCTGTCCACATGTGGCTAGCGAAGCAAGCGATGTCCTTAACCCTCCTCATTCCGACAAGAGACCGGGATCTAACAGTGGTGACGTACAACGGTGGGTGATGACGATATGAGGGGAGAGAGTGAGTTACGGAGGATGGGGGGGGGTCGCTCCATAACCACTCAATATCTACGGCAATTTAATTTCTGCCGCCGTAAAACATCCAATAACCACCCATAAATAGTTTCCTTCTTTCAACTCTACCCGAGACTGGTTCTGATTTATGGCTCTATAAATCGATGCTCTTAAAACCGAAAAGCTCCGCGGTTTCATCTCCAGTGTCGTTAACAGTAGCTGATTTTAAAATAACCACCCCATTACATTTTACAATTCAACTTGGCGCCGTTATGATTGCTTTATTTTTATATTTGACGTTGCTTTTAATGTATTTTTTTTCCCAAATTGAGTTAAATGTAATGAAGTACTTTAAAAGTTTACTTACGTTTGGAGAAACAAAGACCATATTATATTAACATAACCACGATGTAATTACAAGAATCTAGGCAAAAGTATTTTACCCAAAAGGTTAAGTAATCACAAAGAAAATTAAATACTTTAAATAGCTTTCTTGTAAATTTAGGAATGTAACAGTTACGCCATTGTTCTAACAAATGTGCGATTTGTTAGTAGTAAGCTCTTGACACAATTTCTATTCACTATTTTTCCTCCGTCCGAGCTGTTGCACGTGCGGCTGTTGATTGGGACGTCCCGGGTTGTGTGATGTGAACTCTGCCGACCCACACTTGGTCCGCGAGGCAGCCCGGCGGCTTGCCATGCTCATCCCGAAGGAAGCCCCGAGTCCGACTGTGTTGCGATAAAAGGGTTGATGGTGGTGATGGTGATCATAACACACATGCATACATATCTTCACGCCAGGCAACCACGGGGTAGGCAGCGAGCACGGAGTGCCGAATATCTCTGTCGTCAGGGACCAGCCGCGTTTCTTCTATAAAATCACTCTCGTCATACATGCGCGCCGGTTTCGGATACTTCGAACTCCCCCATCAGCCAGTATCGGTCTATATGATGAACATAGGTGAGTCTTGGCCTGCCTTGGCAGCTGCATCCATGATGATCACATATGAACATGACGATGAATAAAAAGAGTAAATATTGTGCTTTTCAATATCGTTGTCTCGTTTGTTATAACGCCCGGATACTGACGAACTGAGCCGAACATTTTATTGGAGTTTCGAAACTTTAGATCTTTATTTACTGTTCATTACCACGGTAATTAAAGCTTGGCCATTTCAAGGTTTAAGTGCCCTTCAGTCGTATTACAATTGTAACAGTAGTTCTGTGAAATAGTAGAATTCTTTCTATTTCGCTTTAAACACCAGAATTGTGACACCGTAGTGCGTTATTTCACATTTATTGTAATGAATACAGAAACAGGACGAGAGATTAAGTCAGGATAACAGTAATTTGAACAAGAAATTAATTTTACATATATGAATATTGTCATTTCTATATCCCCAACGGGTAAGCAGAGTCTAATGTTTTACACGTGTTAAGCATCTTAGTTTGAATATGAACATTGAACATATTAAAACATCACAAAATAATAACATAGTTGGAAAAGTATTGTGTTAATTGGAGTGTACGAGTCAGCAGAACAATTCAAAACAGTAAAAAGGATAAATACATATATTGGGACTTCCATACACAGGGGTGTCTAATTCCAAAACAGCCCTAAACTGAGTCTGTTTTATTATAAAAGAACTAGAAATCTGACAAATTAGGTGTATCTATACGTGGATTTGTTATGGACCGAACGGAGCAAACATTGTGCCCTTCATGTAAATATATTTTGCAGGTCCCAATAAAATGCCACCACCCCCAGCTCAGCAGTCAGGTTTGCCGGTCACCAACCCAGAGGA
>DWDV01001853.1:0-12439 GCA_018245615.1 Mimoniades ocyalus | reverse complement strand
AGGTGCATTGAAACGCTTGGGAGGAGATGCTTCCCAGATATTACCGTACATGTTTGGTAAGTTACGGTTTGACGGCTCGCGATGTTGGAACTGCCTCTGAAATTTAATCACAAAATGCCAAATTAGCCTTCGAAATTGGTTCATATTTGTTGTTAGAGACACGTTGTACTATAACTGTTAGTTTAACAGTCATATAGCCTGGAAAAGATACACAGGTATATAGAATCACATGAAAAGCTTCCAGAAAACCCTTTAGGAAGCAAGTGAAAATGCTTCTGACAAGCTTAATTGGCTGCTTTGAAGTTTAGCATTATTATTATCACTGCATTGGTGTTTATTAAAACCCATATATAGTGAAATAACAATGGAAACAACATAATTCTCTGAAACATCCAATGTCACAAAGTAATCTGTTCTAATATTAACTTTATAATGCTGCTTACATCAGGTACATCAACTTGCACTGTAAACTTAGAAACTTAATCTTTATCAATAATAGACCAAATTCCTGAAATACACAGTAATGAGTACAGTTCTGAAACAGTTGTTTAGATTTTCATGTGGCCATTCAAATGGTCAAATGGAGATCTTAAACTGTCATCAAAATAGGGCAGGAAGACATTTGCTATGTTAAATAATGATTGTACTGAATAACTCTTAAATAATGGTCAATTGTTGTTTGTTCCTATGTCTGTAAGATGGGGTGTACCATAATAATACACTGTAAGATTACATAAAACAAATTTAATACTTTAATAGGTATATTAGTAATTATATTACTAATTATCCAATAAGCTGAGCTGATTGGGTAGTTTGTAGAAAACCCTGGTTGTTACAATGTAGATGAGAATAAAAAAACATTTTGAAAGACTAGATATACCATACTAATAAAGCTCTCTTCTTAAGTGATATATAACATATATAACTTCCATATACCGTGATATATAACTTTCATAATATCCAATCATGATCATAAAAAAATTTTTCTCTTACCATATCAATTTTTTTTTACCATACCATATGACCACCTCTATATCACTTAGTATTTAAGAAGCCCAAGATGATCAAAACGCTGTATAAAATATTCACATGTTGAAATGTGTGAATAATGAAAAACTTTTTCAAATATAAGCAATGAAATGAAGTAAAACAATAATTCTAACCAATCAAGTGATTAAAAATTATAAATACACGCTGGTGTCTCTAATGGAAGGCTGGAAAGTTTCCCTACACTCAGAAGTTACACTTTTGAAATGTACAACATATTTGACAAAAAATGTCTGTAATGATTTATGCTGAAAAATTCTCACTCAGAGGTTACATTTTTGAAATATGTGTCACACTTGACAAAAAAATCTGTAATATTTTATACTGAAAGCAAGAACACCAAAAGTTAAACAACAGCGATAACAAGGAATAAATCATGTCATTTTAAAGACCAAAGAAAAATTCCCTGGATAATTATATCTGACAATAGTTGAAGCGATAAACAATCCATGAATGAATGTATTCCAATTTAAATTCTGGGTCCCAAAATATTTGTTGAATTTTTTAACAAAATAACAACAACAGTTGTGGATGTGAAAGAAGCCTGTGCTGTGTCAAAAATAAACAGAACATACAAGTTTGTTTATTATATTATCTGTTGTGTGTTATAAGGTTGTGGTCTAATTTTAATCCTCTTTCATATTAAACCAAATTAGAAGACAAACCATTCGGATATTAGGGTAAGAAAACAACACCAATACATTGCCAATGTTAAACAGGACTCCATCAAGTGATGCATTTTGTTTGTAAAACATAACCAGCAAAGTATGTTGCAGGACACAGTTTACTTGACAATATCATAGTATCTATGAAATGTGTGCAAAGATGTAATATTTTCAATGATCAAGCAACTAAGCAAGAACATATAATCCAATAACTGAGTTATCAAAATAATGATTATTACAATTATAAATGATTATAAAATAATGATTATAAATGAGTAAAGCATGCATGCTGCCAGTGTTTATAATCAGAATTTGAGCTATCTCTGGAAACAAATTTTGACAAAACGACAAGAAACAAACAGATTTACATGGAAGTTTTTAATTTTATTGACTTATATTGGATGTTGAAGCCTGATGCTTGATCCTCAAGGGGCATCAACCTATAAGAAGTTAGTTGTGTCCAAGTAGGGATTGATTGAAATGATTGTGAAATAAATACCTTTCTCTCATGTTCATTATTCCCCATCAACACATGTTGTTGATGCTGAATTGCTTCCCTTTTTCTTCTCAGATTGTCAAGTTCTCTTTCAAGATTCTGTAGAATTCAGTTTGGTAAATGCAAATATTTCAACGAAATAAGTAGTATATAATGCTATTTTTTAAACTGAATAGTACTGTCATAAAACTTATATTTATTATAAACTATATTGTAACCAGCCTGTTGGTGTAGTGGTTGGTGTACCTGACTGTTACACCATGGGTTGTGGGTTTGATTTCCACACAAATTAAATATTTGCTTGATGAGCACAAGTATTTGCTCATGTCTGGGTGTAAAAATATCTATATAAGTATATATTTATACATATATATGTAGTTTATCAGTCATCTTGTTACCACAACACAAGCTCTCTTGATGTTTAGTTTGTGGTCAGATGGCTGTGTGAAAAGATCCCAAAATATTATTATTATCACATCAAAAATGACATCTTGCCTGTACTTCACAAAGAGGTAAGCAGAACAGTATAGTATTATGTGTATAGTGATAGTATATTATGTGCCATCGTGGTATGGATGAGCTTATTGCCATACATGTTGTACAAATTCAGATTACCAGCCACTACTAGGAATGTCAAATTAGTAAAACCCAATAGTGCTTGAACTGGGGATCAAACCTAGGACCTCTCAATCAGCAGTTGCAGTGGCATACCCTAGTATAACTCTTCAGTCAACATTTTCTATACTCAATCTGAAAATTTTAATAGGCTCATAGATGAAGTTTTTATAATAAATTATACTAGCTGCTGACCCAGTCAACTTCGTTAGACGTAACAATTAATACACAGTCATTTGAGATTGAAATACAGCACCATCTATTGAATACTTACTCAACCTTAAAAATAAGATTGCATTAAACTGAGTAGTTCCTACCAACACCTATTGAAAATTTTTGAACTTAAAAGTAAAAAAAAGGTAATTTAACAATTTATAAAAAATCTTAAATTCGCAATGAAAAACTTTATCTTTTAAGCTGGAACAAATAACACATATCAACAAAATTTCATTGAAATCGGTTCAGTGGTTTTGGAGATTAGCGCAAACTAACATTGTGACATGAGATTTCTATATATAAAGATTTCATGGTTGATTTTTGCATTTGAGAACTCTTTCAACATCAACAAAGAATTAATACAATTTTTTTATATTAGGAGTCTTAACAGAGCAAATAAAGCTTTGTTGCCAAATAATACTATTACTAAACAGAACTGTAGGATATTTGTATTAAGTCTATTCTAACATTTTAAATGTTTTATCAGGAATATGTCCTCGAGTGTGTTCCACTGTGCTCAGTGTGGAATAATAAAAGGACCCAATCACCTACTCTAAGTGCATGCTTGTTCATGCTGTAACAACCAAGTATATCATATTTAACTATGCTTAGGAGAGCTTAAGAGATTGGTTGGGACAGCTAGTCAATGTAAATGGAATGGTCTATTTTGAATAAACCATGATCTCATAGATGAATGGCTACATCTATTAACAAGAGGTCAGGTAAAGGTGAAACAAAAAATTTTCTCTGAGCTGCTACACTTGATATTAACTTAACACTCTTCGTAACAATAAAGTTTTTAATATTCTTCAAGAGTAAAAAAGCAACTGTTATGGCTGTTATTGGTTAGGTTGGTATTGACACTTAAAACAGCAAGTACTTAGACTATCCTTTATAAACTTGGTATTTTAATCTTAAGTGTGACAAAGCATCAATATTTGTTAGAAGTATGATGTTGCAACTTTGACTCTTAAATCTTTAAATGTATACCATCATCATCAGCCTATTGCCATCCAATGCTGAATACAGACCTCTCCAATAGCACACAACTGAGCTAGATCTTCAGCTCTTAATATCGAATTCCTTCAAGCCACTTCAAGTCAATTATGTATATCTATTTATATGTAATAGGTATGTGTTATAATAATGCAACTGATCTATGTGTAATAAAAACAGAATTTTGTGATTTGACCACCAAGGAATTTTTGTTAGTTAAAAGTTCAAAATGACGTTTAGATGTTAAACTAGTAGGGAAAACAATTATATAAATATAATTATTGACCTAATTAATTAACTACTTTTTTATGTCAACTGACTTGATTACAATTTTTGAACTGATTTATATGTCAGTGCATACATGCCAACAATATATTAGAAACAGACCTAAGTGTGTGTAAAGATGTGATTATTATACATGATTAAGCAAGGACTGCCTCGTTGGTTGTGTTTGTTGCAAGTGCGACTGCCGATCAGGAGGTCCTGGGTTCGATTCCCGGGTCGAACACTACAAAACTTTCTAATTTAGATTTTCTAGTAGTAGTTCGGAGTCTGGATGTGTGCCCGATGCATGGCAATAGGCTCACCACCTATTCCATAGTAGGACGTAAACGTAACCGGCGAAACGTGGGAGCGTTCTGCATTCCTCTGCCTACCTCTTCGGGGATTACAGGCGTGAAGTTACGTTATTAAGCAAGGATGAGGTGAACACAAATAATTAGTTAATGAGGATAATGAATTGTTTTCTGCAATTTGCCCTACTACGATCCCATTATAATAAAATCATTTGTCATGTAAAGAATATATGTGTAACCTAATTTTTGATGACGCTTACGGTGTACGACCCTAATTAAACAAAAAATAAATATTCTCTAATGCATTAATATCGTATTATACGTATATCCGTAGTGTTAATCCTAATACCTTATTATATTTTACATGGTTTTAGAAAACTATTGGCTTAAAACATTGCTTAAATTAGAGTTGGAACTAGGTATGACGCATGATTCCGGTAATCACATTTTGTACGATCGATGGAAGTTTGGGATTTTTTTCAGACAACGTATCTAAATGAATCTACAGGTGTAGTAAATTGGTTCAAATATACCTGGATCGTTAGGTGTTCAGTCATCAATGGTCCTCCGACATTGGGTCGTGCTGGTGGACCGAATCTAGGACCTCTCATGTTATTACGTCTCATTTTTCAACTGTGAGAAATATTATAAATCAATCGGTGTATTTCAACCTAATGAGGGTTAGTATAGTCAACAAAATAGTTATTGAACAATAGAAACAAGTAAAATTTCCGTGACAACTCGCTAATGAACTGCAAATCCATTCCGTCTAACGCAACACCATAGATAATACATGAATACATGAATATTACTACTAGCCATAGATTTATAAAGTATCACTCAGCGTTCAGAAGCGAACAATAATAGATAATAAAAGTAATTCGGACAAGGCTGAAGCTTTTAGAAATTGAGGAATATAATTTAAGGAAAAAACATTTACAGATTTTTTTATAAGTTAAATATATGTAATCTGAAACTTTTTTTCGTCTAAATGGTCAGGTGGCTTCTAAACATGTGTACGATAGTGCTGACCAGCTTGAGGAAGAAAGAAAAAAAGCTGAAGCGGCTGCTCCCAAGAAACGGAGAGCTTCTTCTTTATTACGTGCTGCTAAGAATTGAAAATGTTTGACTTTTTGTAGTCAAGCATATTGTTAGTACTTATTATACAAATTATAGAATTTTAAACATCCATTTGTTTAACAGAAATTTAAGTCAATTTCGGGCTCTTTCAGACTAGGGTATTTTCGGTGCATATAAGCATATATTTATACGCGCGTATAAGTTCTTTTTGCGTCTCACGCGCGTTTTGGACGAGGTTAGGCACGTTGGGCTCCTATAGTATAGAGCAGTATCGTATGAACGAGAGTAAAGCACGCCGTAAATAAGCTGTTCTGAAAGAACCCATAGCAACCAAAATATGCTTGTAGCTAGCAAATGAATGGTTATAAGATACCCGACAGCACAACGATTTGTTAGTTTTTCTATTAAAAAGACTTGCTTATCCAATAATTTTTAAACTTTTAGGTTAAACAATATCTTGGTCTTAAATTATGACATTTCATTAAATACCTTTAGGAAGAATTTTTCATATCAGACTAAAACAACATGAATAAAATGTTTTGTTGTTTGTAAACAAATTAATAGGAGCAAATAATATTTTTCTTCGTTTTTTTAAAGGCATTGAGAATCTACCAACGGAATCTAATCTATTTATTCCATAAAAGCGGTTCTGGACAGGGGATGCACTTCACTGGTTTGAAACATTCGTCGACCAGGAAAAAATACTACCTAATAAATTTAGTTGGCCATTAATGGCGCACCTGATTTTTGACCTGGTCGCTCCCTCTTGCGTATTCATTGTATTTACAAATTTTTTTGTATCTTTTAGGTGGAAGACGAAATTATAGAAACTTCAGAGCCTGCGCAATGAAAAATAAATGATTCCTATGTAATCTCAAAAATATTCAAGAAGATATTAAATTGTTGTACGGTAACAAAGCAATTCAAATAAACTATAAAGTACTGGGAAGTTATTGTTTTTTTGTTCATGCCGTTAAATATCTTAAGCTTAAGCATTAATAAAAATAATCCTACCCCTATTACTTGTCTACATTACATGAACCTGGAAGAAATCGTTCTAATAGGGATAAGGCCACCTTTTGTATACTTATTAGTGATGAACGAAGGCATAATTATGTTGAACATTCGCGGATGCGAATGCGAATATCCGTTACCCACATTCGCGAATGCGAATATTCCGTTTTTGTAGAAAATACGCGGAAACGCGGACGAAGTCGCGGGCAACAGCTAGTAGTAAATATTTTTGCATGAGTATCTAATTCGACCTTTCTTTCCTCAACACACTGCATAGATGAATATTAAAGATTAAATCCTTTAAAAGCCTGTAGTGATTTATTGCGAATAAGCAAACACAATTCGCAAACACAATTTTAACTGAGCAAGGCGACGTGCGTTCGTATGAAGCGTAGCGGACGACGACTCCTCCCTCTCTGCTAATGTTCTTTCGAACCGCAGGTTTGTTTACGACCCGACGATACGACGTCGGCTGTCCCGCTGTCCGTATTATGGTTTATATCTTCAGGTATTTCGATTTTATTGTATGTATATTTTTATGTTATCTTATTTATTTATTGGTTTTATATTTCCAGGTACGCCACAAGCCTGTTGCTGCCACACAAATATGTAGATTAGCACATATGTTTTATGAATCTGACAATCCATTTTTAAAATATGTAATTTAAGGCTTGTTAACAAACCAACAGACATTGTATTACTGTTTTGTCATTATACTTGGACTTAGACATTATATATGTCGTCTTTAAATATATCTCGCTAGTGATTATCATAGGAGTCTAGGACAATTAACAGAATTTCGAAAATACCACACTGTTTACCAGAAGTTTCGACTCATCTTAAATTGTGGAAGAAAAAGTTGTGTAAAACACATGGTTGGTATTAAAGTTTAGAAAATTATCCAAAAGATATCCCTTAAAATTTATTTATTTAATTATAAAACAACTGGTTACGCATTATTTAAATCACTTGTAACAAGACTTATGTACATATAATTTTGACTTCATTTCTCTTCATCAGAGCCACTGCATTCATCAAGCACCACACCTTCTGACATGAGGGCTAATATGTCTTCATCATCCAATTCTTCATCACCATCCAATTGATTTTCAGATATTTCCATTTCTAAATATTCACTATCATCAAATTGATCTACAGAATTTTCCAATTTTAAATCATCATCATCATCCAATTTCACTGTTATGCCAATTTTACAGGTTTTTTTAGGATTTTGTTTGGTGATATCTTTGCTGTATATTTTAGATTTTTTTTCATCCACACTTATTTTTGGAGAATCACATTTTTCTCCTTCAAACAGTGTTTCATCACCTTTCGCATCTTCAGAAACATCTGTATTCTTAATATTTTCCGAAATCACAGGTTTATCGTCCGAATTCCCTGTGATATTCATTGTTTTCTTATGATCTTTGGCAACATTTTCATTGGTTTTTACTTCAGCTTTACATTTATCGTCTCTCTTTTTATTTTGTTTTGGTGAATCATTGTGCTCTTGGCTGTTATCGTCATAATAATAATTAGTGTCATCATATATTGTTACTAAGCTTTCTGGACATTGGGTAAACTTGTAACACGGTGTCACTGTGACTTTCGCCTCACCTGGCAAGTAGAAGAATAATATTTTATTAATATTTCAAGACAATTCCAATTCGAAGTTATATTCAGGACGAAACATTCAATATTAATTTGGCCTAATATGGACAAAAAGTTTACAAAACGTATAACTTTTACAAAAAAGTTACAAAAGGTAGTAGCAGTAGTACTAAAGTGTCCTATTATAGACAAAGTGAGTTGAAAAAAACATAAAAATATAATAGTAACAATTACTCACCACATATAAGCTCCTTGTTTGCACATAAATTATCAAAGTCTTCTATGGACGTCATCTGAGCTGCAAAATAGTTGGAATTCTTGTCTATACGCTTAAATTTTTTAATGTTGTAGGTGTTCAGGAAACTTGTCAAACAACCCATTTGTGGTCTGCATGTAAAATGTATCTGGAAACAATGACGACAGTAATAATACATTTGCAATCGGCATTTGAAATAACATATGTATTTGATAATGATTAAATTGTCGGATGGAGTGCAGAAGAATCGCAATTTTCAAAAATTCACAATCACCCAGAACATATTTCACCTAAGCCGACAAATAACCTTTCCAGTGGTGAATACTTCGCTGTTGTAAAATGTAAAATGGACTGGAAATACTTAATATGAACGTTACTCAAATAATAATAAAAATTCCCTGTTCTTGCACAGTTTATACTATGTCTAGCGTGGGCTGGATAAATATTCATAAGTTTAATGAATCATGTAGCGTTTGGTGGTTGGCTATAACTAACGTTTTGGTAACGTAGGTATGGGAAAGCAACTTTTTTTGAAGTTATAGAAACAGTATAACAAAAATATCAATAAGTTTCCCACCTTCACAAACAGGCTGTTGTACACATTCAATATTCTTTTGGTGATGTTCAGTCCTAAGACCTGCAAAAGAAATAATAACCAGAAGTAAAGTGATCGGCCTTTTCCTCTTGTAACTATCTAAACCTAATGACAAACTTCACTTACTCGTCTCAAGTCGTCCCCTATTTCGTTACGCAGCTTATCTACGGCAATTTTGTTCTCTTCCCCCTCCGGGTCGTCTGGTAATTCTTGCCACACCTGAGTAGAGACAGACAATAGAACAGATTATGATGATCATTACATAGTTGTTATGGCAGAAACAGAAAGACAATATGTACATTCCAAGAAAAACTCCACCTCTAATATCATCGATAATTAATTTGCAACTAGTACTAGTTATTATATCTGTACCGACAGACTGATATTCTACAAATATAACTACATAACATCACGCTTGTAATTCCCGATGAGGTAGTCATAGCAATGTAGTACTCTCGAACGTTACGTTACGTTTACGTGGGATGTATGGAATAGATAGTGAGCAAAACTGGGAAAGGTAAGTTAGAAAAATCTATGTCCGGCCCGAGACTTGAACCCAGGACCTCTCGATCGGCAGCCGCGCTTGCAATCATCACGGCGAACGAGGCAGTCAGCAACAAATATACATAACTGTTATACACTTTCATAGAAAACTCGATTATCGGTTGTTCGATGGGAAAGAAACCTTTCTTTAAAGGCCCTTTAGGCCGCCCTCCTACCAGTGTATCTGGCTGCTTGAAGAAGACAGGGGGTCTTCTTCAAGCTGCTGAATTTGGAGGGCCTAGGACTTAAAGAAGTTGCGCCAATTAGGTGGGCCTATATCTAGCAATTAAACTCTAAAAGGTGATGGGTGGACATAACAGCATGCAATGATAAACTCGCTAGCCAAAAGAACGTTGATTTATTAAGAGATGTCAAAATCAACGTAATGTTGATTTCCCTAAGAACCACTTACGCATCAGGAGTTGCCTATCAGTTTGGTACTTATAGTACGAAAAAAATTTTTTTTTCCAACCCTTTTACTATCCATTGTTGGTTACATGTCTCCTTTTAGAATGAGAGGGTTAAGGCCATAGTCTAAAACACTAACCACTTTGCGAAAAACTAGCCAATTTTAATTCTCACCTGGATCATGATATCCTGCAGTTCTTCTTCGAGGGCTTGCGCAAGAATCGGATCCAGTGCACTGGTTTCTTTTGAAGACACCTCCATTTTCGTTTGCCCGTCTTTTTGATTTTTATCGCCGGGTTCTTTTGCATTCAGTGTAGACGCTAGAAAGAATTATGGCATTTAAAATTATGCATCCCGATCCAATATATTTGCAATTTACATTTGGAATGAAATCGTATTAACGTCGAAACAATACATAGTCCGATAAATACCTTCAGCTTCTGTTTCTGCAGCTGGAGCTTTGGCGCTTTGAAGAACATTCATCACTTGAGCAGGCTCTTTTTTCTGTGCAAGTAGACTGTTTTGATCAACTTTATTTTTCATGTTCGCAGGAGAAGTAACATTATTCGCAACACGTTTCATTTGTTGTGCACGTGTACTATCTTTTTGAGATTCAGTCTTTTGGGCTTTAATGTTGGCTTCTGAAGTAGTTAGCTTAGACTTGTGTATAGAAAGGTCTACTTGAGCTGGTTGTTTCTGATTTGCTAAGATATTGCCATTTTTCGGGGAACTTTTTTGCATCGGACGTTTAAATTCCTGGCCTGGAACACGATTCATTTCCGATCGATATTTTGTATCTTGATTCACCATTTTCGTGTTCTGACCAGCTTGGATGGGAAGTTGAAGACTAGGTTTCTTATCTATCCCAAATTTAGATTCAACCGGTGAGATTTTAACTCCTTGAGAACGGAGTTTACCCGCTGGTGTATATTTGTTTTTGAGATTATCTAAAACAGAGATGATATTTTTGAAAATGAGGTGATATTTTATGGAATTTTTATAAGGTGGTCACTGTACTCAAAATGAGAGTAAATGTACAGTCATCATTTAACATTTTCGTGACTTAAAAATTTATTTAATTTATTTTTCGACATTTACAAACTGAAAAAAAGGCGACATTAAATATTTTTTATTACATTATATCAGCGCGTCTTAAGAAATCAATGAAAATGAATGTACCATTGGCCATTTTATTTAGACGACCTTGAGATGTCCGCAATTCGGCGAAATTTTCTTCTTCCAGCATTTCCTGAGCTTTGACTCTTCTTGATCTGACCGGCAATCCAATATCTGTAAGAAGATTTGCTTAATTTTTTTATACAGTGCAAAATGTCTAGATTAGCAATACTTGTCGCAGGCCTTTGACAGGCCCCTACTACCTGAAATTTTAGAAGTAAAAGAAACATTAAGCAGTCAAGCAGACAGCCGTTACTGTCGAACAAGAGTTGTTGAATCTAAGAGTTCTAAAGCGATATGTTCCCGGTGAGACATAATTCTTTGGTTCTAATTACAATTCTGCCAGAATAAGCGACGCTCGCCTGCTCAGTGTCTTATTCGCATCTGTAAAGATTTAGCTGTTTCTCGTTTTATATCATGAAATGTAATGACGAAAAATTAAATTAATAATGAGGTACGCTTGCCTACAAAGACCCTTGGTGAAACGCTTCGTAAGTACGAAATAAATAATAGGTTTACCTATGAAATTGCCGCTCTGCCGTACTAGCCATTTCAAGTGAAAATAATTTTTTTGGCTGATAATTTTAATTGCAAATTAATTTTATTTTACAAATATGGATTTTTTTTCTAAAATCGTCATTTGTTTAATAGTTAGTGTTTTGTTTTCAACGCATTCTAACGTTTTTCGTCATCATGGATACGCTAGAAATTTAAGTAATTATGGAGTATGAGCAACAAAGCGGCTCAAGCGGCACGCAACATCAACGACGTTTACGGAGCGAACACTACAAACGAACGCACCACCCGTTATTGGTTTGACCGCTTCCGTTCTGGAAATTTTGTCTTGAAAAATGAATCCCGTCGTCGTCCGAAAACTTTGGTCGACAATGACAAATTAAAGGCGATTGTAGAAGCTGATGAAACTCAATCTACGGCTGAATTAGCAGCAGCTTTCGACGTTAGCATCAAAACAATATTGGTCCATTTGCGTCAAATTGGCAAGGTAAAAAAGCTTGACAAATGGGTACCCCACGAACTCAATGATCGCCAGCGCGAAGTACGCGTCGAGACGTGCCTTGCACTGCTCAACAGGCATACAAATGAAGGAATTCTGAACCGCATTGTTACTTGTGACGAGAAATGGAT
>DWDV01001852.1:0-12441 GCA_018245615.1 Mimoniades ocyalus | reverse complement strand
CAACAGTGGAACAATACAAGTGTCTGAAAAAATGTAGTCTTTTAATTTACACACAACTAGTAATAGAAATTTAAAAAATGTAACTTCACACCTGTGTTCCCCAAAGAGTTGACAGAGGAATGTAGTACATTTCCATGTTCCACCAGTTATGTTTACTTCCTACTATGGAATAGGTGGTGAACCTATTGCCATACACCGGGTACATTTCCACCATGACATTGATAAACAATTGATTTTATAAGATCTATCTTCTAAATTCAACATCTGTTATCATTTATAAACACATACATTCAAGTACCTGTCATATGATCACACTTTGCAACTGAGGTTTTAATCATTTGAACAGATCAAGATAAAATAGTTTTGATAAAATGATATAAGGAAGTTAAGTTAAGAATATGCAATTTCTTGTGGTTCTTATTTATTATGTTTCTTAATTATATTTTAATGGGTCAGTATCAACCTTTCCTTTCACCTGTTGCTAAAATATCACAGAATGAGAATGATTAACACCACAGTGTGCAATGGGGGCCTAGTGAGGGTTGCGAGATTTTGAATACCTTATTAACATAATGGAGAACTCTTAATAATAATGAATGATATCTTGGGACATTTCCGCAAACTGCCATTTAAGCAAGTAAGCATCAAAAGAGCTTGTGTTATAATAACCAAACAGCTGGTCTTCTTCTTCTTAAAGTGCCTCTCTGAGTAACGGAGGTTGGCTGTGAATTCTGCAAACTTCCATCGATCTTGCACAAGGTGCAACAGTTCAGCAGCTGTCTCTGTCCCTATCCACTCTCTAATGTTTTGTAACAAGGATTTACTGTATTTATGCTATTGTTTGTTTGTAGTTAGCTACAGTGAGGAATATTCTGGATTGTATGGTGGAGTGCTACAAACCCAAACAGAATTTGCAGCTGCTTGCATTACAAGAATATTAAATCTATACAAAAGTAATAGATATACAAAATCTGTGCCATCATCTGTAATTGTTATTGGACATTCAATGGTAAGTTTATTGTTAAAATGTAATTATAGCATTAAAAATGTTTTTTTGACTATCACCAATCAATTCATCACATCTTTTAAAATGTGAACATTTTTACATTTATAAAAAGAAAGTATGTTAGGAATATGACTACATGTTATTAAATGGCAACAATATAACTATAACCTTACATTATTGAAATATGTCTCTTATTTATGTGAAATATAATTTGTGAAACAGGGGTGTGCACTACACTTCTTGGCCTAACGTTTTTTGGGATTACAAATGTGATGTCACTTTTTTTTGTCTTACCATTATATTCTATAAAGATAAAATGTTACATGTCCACTAAAAGTTCATTTTGTACTTGATACTGTACACCTGTAAATAAAATCTGTTTTGTGTGTTTATTCTTAGTCAAATATCTGCATCAATTTATATTCATAATTTTAAGAACATTTTTCATTTATAATATATACATTAAATATTTTGTTGTTAAATGTTAATTCCTGAGTGTTACACATGACTGAGAATTAATCCGGCAAGACTCACATATGTTATTTTGGGGTGGCCCGACTAGTTTCGGACCTATACGAGGTCCTGCCTCATGAGCTTCCACCGTTTGCATGGAGGTCATCATCTAGGTCACCGCGACATACCTGAATCTAGCCAGATTAATTCTCAATCATATTAAATACTGTTTTATTTCAGGGTGGATTAATTGCTAAGCGACTTATGGCCTACCCAAACACATTAAAAACAGCAAACATTGTTATAACATTGGCAGCACCCCTGGAGGCGCCTGTAATAAACTTTGACAGAATAATCGAAGATTTTTACACACTAACGGATTTAGAATGGGAGTACTTTATTAATAAAAACAGGGAAATGAAAGAGAGGAAGATACTAATAAGTATTGGAAGTGGCCCAAGAGATGTGCTTATGCCCGCTGGATTGACTTTTTCAAATGACAGCTATATGAATGCTTTGGTATGATAATAAATATTTTTTCATTGAAGTATTATGTTAAATTAGTTGATTCCAAAGTTTTTATAAAAAAAGTGAAAATGTTGTTTTCCTATTTTTAACACCAAACTTGCAATTTTTAATACCTAAATGGTAATGATACTAATACTTGCGATATTAGTTTTTTGTATGTTTAAACTCTTAAACTTTCTTTGTTTACATAAGTGGTTATAGTCTCATGGTTTCGAATTCTACTAGTTTTGGATTTAAATATTGGCAGGTGCTTCTTTACCAATAATGCCCATTTCAAAATTGGATATCACTTTCTGTGACGGAAAATATTTTGATGATTCTCCATTTTGTTCTGTGAGGTGTTTAAAGTGTACTAAACCAAAAGCGTGGCAGACCATGGCCCCTAATACTTCCTACTCTAGGAGGAGATCGACATCGAACAGTAGAACTATAAAAACTTTGATAATTGTAATGTTTGGTGTCTACTTGTATCAATTAAACACAGTTTCACAATTATAATTGGGTGAGAATAATGTAGACAGAACACCGAGCACGTTTGCACGCAGACATGATTCGTGAGCGAGTGAGCGAGTGAGTGAGTGAGTGTCGTACTCGGGCTGCGCATACACTACAATAATGATGAACGTTAAAATAATTGTTGACATGGAAGTGTACTAGTTCACCTTCACCTTACGTTTTCGTTTTACGTAGGCTACCGCTATACCGGGGGTATGGGTGTCACCCGACCACGTTAGCATGGTATGGTGTAAACAGCTGGTCTTAGTCATAAACCGGTACTTGTTTGATATAGTAGATGTCAGGACGGAGCAGATAACTGAAGACAGAACTGTGTTGACGTCAAAGGCGATTCAATACTTTCAGGTAATATACTTTTAAATTAAGAATACACATTAAAATACTGTTTCAAATGTTCGGTTGAATCAATACTGTTTCAAATGTTTCAAATATTTGTTTGTGTCATTCATTAGTTTTAGAATTTTATACATGTATTTTATATCATTATAAATCAATTATACTTTATTTTTATTATAATTACCTAAAGGTGATTTTTGTGTAGTGTGATTATGTATAGTAGTACATTTTGACACTCCAAGCTCTTTGCCTACCCAGTGAGGGACCTCGCGTGAAAATATGTATGTAATTATATCATTTGATCGTTTGGCGCGAACAGTTTATGTGAAAATATCATTCTGTTAGTAATGTTTCATTAGAAGTTATATTTCCGTTTCGTAATATTGGCTCTTTACGAACTTGTACATTAGAGATGTTTTTAATATTTTGATATGTATTGCAGATTATAATTTCAGGCAAATCGCTCGATGACACTGTCTCCGAATATAGCCCGGGATAATGTATCTATGACAGTTGATGCGTTTTGGTACGAAGATAACAGACGGATTTATCAAATTGCAAGACCCTCGATTGGCAGGTATTTTTTATTTATAGTTAAATAAAAGAATGCAGACATTGTCTAAACTGGATATATGTACATAGATGAGATACCATTTATTGACATATTCAAGTATGTACATATTTGAGGTAAAAAAATCTATGATGTTAAAATATAAGATTACAGACAAAAAATCGTTCGAGGCAATAAGTAAAGTGAATAAATAAAACATACAGGTATACTCCTTTATTCCGCGTGCGCTCTTTGCCCTCTGTGCTCTATTGGAGGCCGTTCCCGACTTCGGCTTGTTTGCGGATGGATGGAAGGCTGTTATGAGTGTGTTTGCAGTTCAGTGAAACCCTCTGAACAATACCAATTCCTAGTTCTAATGTACCTACTTATTAATAACTGATCTCATTGTTGTTTTATTATAATTATTATTGATTGGATTTGATCTATTTTGTAATTATTGATTTAAATTTTAATCGACTCAGATTTATTTTTCTCAGAGACAGGTACTTAATAATTATTTTATGATGTTTTTAATTTAGTTTTGTGTATTTTTGTTTTGATTTGTCTTGTATCTGAGTTAGTTAGTGTAATTGGACTTGATGTCTGTTCTAGCTAAATGTAAATAAATAAATAAGTCACAGCACTTATAAGAATATATTATGGTATTTTTTGGAGAGTTATGGAGCCGTGACCGCGGCCCGGCAAATGTAATGTAGGACGCCTTCCGGCAAAGCTGAATGATAATCTGCATAAAACTGCTGGAAGATGGATGCTATCCAGCAGCCAGGGCGGGGATAGGACGCAACAGCATTAATAAAGGGATGCCTGCGTCCAGCTGTGGACTCTGATAGGCTCATGATGATTATAATGCTAGCAGTTTATTTCACATTTAAAACGCATCGTAATCGTAAAATCATAGTAAACACTGAAACCTAGAAGAATCCAGAACAATATTCAAATACGTAATAAATTATTTAAATTTAACAGAAACTTTTTAAAGAAACGGCTTCATTAGGTAAAATTTACCGCGAAAAGCTTAACTTGCTTGCATTATTTATTTATTTTATCCTTCATTGTTAGCAACAAAGGGCGGACTTAATTATGCTTCGAGGTATGAACAGATTCAGCTTAAAGTTAAGCTATCGTGAAAGGCTTAAGTCGATTATACATATTATGTTTCAAGATATGAATAGACATAGCTAACTAAAAATTAAGCATGATCTCACAATCCTTTCCATATTACTCATGCGAACAAAAGTTGATTGGTTAACAACTGTATGTAATAGGTGCGGTAACGTAAATAAAATATTATATCACCGATCTAAATCGTGACGATTGGAGTACTTTTGCTATGATAAATACGTATAGATCCGGCAGACGTTGTGCTGCCCGAACGTCGGCTCGCCTGCTGTCAGCGGACTCAGGGATCGTTTTTCGATTCTAAATAACGCTAATCATTCATAACCTTTTTTGGAGGGAAAATTTTTGTTCTTATTATGTTCGATCGCAGCGCCTTCTACGGGTCTTAAGTGAACTTAAGACCTATTCAAAAACATATAAACATATTGAACATATAAAGATATATACTTATATAAATATATCTCTGTATCTGTACATTTTTATATTAAGGAATTCGTTTCGTGTGTAGCGTTCTTTCATCATTATTAGCTTGTCTAAAATATTGGCCTACCCTTGGGGCGTTTTTGCCCATAATCTTTACGGTGGGCATGCGCGTAGCCTAGGTAGACTGCGCCATACTGCGATCGGCAAGCTCAACGCACTTAGTTCTCAAAAAAACTTTAAACATGTACTGCGTCCTAGTTACAGAACTAAATATGTATGTACGCGATAAAAAAAAGGTAACAACAACACCTTGATTAATAAAAACCTACTAAAACTCAATCTTTTTTATTTATTGCATTTATTTAAAAATGTTTTAATCTGTCGTTTCGTTTACTTATATACTAATATATTTATGTAATTCGTTATACTCACCATAGTAGTGGTTTTCATATCTTTCAAAGTATTCATGCAAAGTGATAGGACATTTTTCATTTGATTGTCCTGTTTTTCCAATAGCACCTTGAGTTCTTTTACGTTTCGTTTTTTGTCTGTAATATACAAATACCATTAATATAAAATAATAGGCTGCATGTAAACAGAAACCTTTGTCTTGTTTAAATTTGGCGCGAACTCAATTGACGTAACCACCATTCACATTATTATAGAAAAATTAAGACTCGAGTATTTACCTACCACAGGTACAACCCTCGCACGATAAATAGAGACCTGCATGATGACATCATAGCGGCGTGTGTGTACAGGACAGTACAATACGAAAAGAAATACTATCAGATTTTTTAATACTGGAAGTTTATCAGCAAAAATTTAACTCCAGTAACATTTGAAATTGACGATATTTAATCGTCGAACGGACTACATACGTACAGCACATAGATGTCAAGTTATAGTGCACGGGTTACGTAATGATACACTCACAGTACAAATGTCAACAATAACGGAATTGAACCCGCTACCCTTATACATGAATTTAGAACAATATGACTATGGTGCCAAGATAACAATAATGAGTGACATCGGAAATGAGTGAAACTGAAAAAAAATATATAAACTTACCGGAAATCCGCAATATTTTCGCATGCCGTACGCCGTTATTGTGCTTACCGGGCACAAAAATAACATTACCAATGTCAAAATTAGTTTCGCCGCTCGGCAACGTGCTCGCATTTACCACGCCGTAACTAGAGAACACTTCGTTTTCACCCAACCACTCCACCAGAAGCCACAGCCGGCGAGACATTACTAGTGAATTACTCTATGCCCTTCGAAGTACGAATTGATACTGAAGCATAAAGCTCGAATTGAAATTGCATGCTGTTACAGCCGCAGGTAAAAATCGTGTACAATAGATAGGTACCAACATCAGATAAGCAACGACATTTTGAACACCCAACTACGCCGACCCTCGCCTATTGCAAAGCCAACAATGGAATCAAATGTCGTTTGAACAAAGATGGGATGCACCCTAGTATTTTTTTTAATTTCGCCAATTGCACTCTGTTCCTATAAAATTTATGTAATAACTGTTGCTTAAAATTGAAATAAGCAAATTATAATGTGTAATTAGTATCAATAAGTTAGGCGCATACATTTTTTTCTGCCCTAGGATTTCTGTATACATTGTTAATATATTTACTTGTGTCCTACCGCTGGAACAAAGAAAGCGATCCTATAAAAGTCACGGTAAGTATTCTTATAAAAGTCCTAGTACCTAAAATTGGTAGTAACTAAAAAAAATGTCTAATTAAGAACAAATATTAACTAACATACGTGGATACTAAGTACAATACTAAGAGAAGTGTAGTGCACTCCCACGTTTCACCAGTTATGTTTACGTCCCGCTATTGAATAGGTGGTGAGCCTATTGCCATACACCAGTTGCATATCCAGACTCAGACCCAATACTAGAAAGTAGTATATAGTAGTATATAGAAAGTAGTAAATATATCTAGTAGTGTCCGACCCGGCAATCGAACCCAGGACCTCCCGACCGACAGTCGCACCTACAAACAACACGACCAAAGAGGCTGTCGAAATAGCTAACTTTCACAAAACAAACCGCGTAAAATATTGTCTCTGTCTAACAGTTCATCTATTTAAAACTGAAAAGATATTAGCGGCGTGTACCAACAAAAGCAATGCCATATAGTTTTACGCGGCAAAAAATCCGCTTATCCTATAAGAATACGGAATACAGAGAAGTAAACAATAATTAAAATGTTAGTTACAACAGAATGGCGCGGTCAGGTAAATTTCTCCAGCAACTACAATAGATAAGGCGGACTGTTGGACGTAATATGGCTGTGTTAGGATTGTAACGTAGGTACCTGGGGTTAAACAATTGAAATACATGTGGTGGTGTTCTCGGGCGCGGTGCCACTTGGAAGCCTATTTGGTAAATTCAAATGCGAATTTCATGTCAGTCTCCCTCTGTGCACTGTATGAGCAAGTTGCACTTAATTACAATTGTCTTTAGTGAAGTGGTTAAAGAGTTCTATAAAGCTGGTGAGTGATTTTTTTTTAATAAACATGCAATGTTCATTCCATAAGTTTTTATTTGTTGATCGGAATGTTCTACTAATGTTTTACGTGTCTAATTAATACAATTATAATTTTATACGTAATTCTAATTAAATATGAACATTATCAAAAATTTATTAGCGTATAATAGAAATATAAATACATATAAGTTTATTTTTTCAATTAGATCATCCAATAGGATAACGTTATGAAATTAGCTAAGTATATGAAAATGTAGCAGATTTATTCGTTCATACAATCTGACTGGAAGACGTAAATGATTGAAATCGGAGACATTTCATATTACATGTTTTCATAAAATTAAGGGAATAAAGTTAAATTTAAAAACTTGTCATTGAATATTACGTTTACGTTTTCTTTTATTCCGTAAATAAATTTAAAGCGTCCGTAATATTTTAATTGACTTTTTAATTAAATGTGTCAGTTACATTTTAGGGAGAATGGAGACGTTGTCGGTCCCATCTGAAATGGACGCCGCTGAAGCTTTGTTAGAACTCCAACGAGACAGTCGTAAAATTAGTGAGTTTTTATTTATAATCTATATGATGAATTATTTAACCAAGTCTGTACATATTATTAAAGTTACATTTTTATTTTCAGAATATGACCAGCCATGTGGTAAAGAATTCAAGGATAACAGTCTACCGATGGCAACTTTTTTATACAATCTAATAGGGTCGAGAGTAAGTTGTTATGAAAAAGATTAAGTAAAATTAATTAACAAATCACTTTATGAATAATACCGAAATTCATATTTAATTTTTTTGCAGTCATCCTTGAGCGGAGTGCCAACGAATACAAGTACTCCGAAAACATCACCATGTCCTAAACCCAAAGGCAAATCAGAAGTGAGTACATATTTTAACTTATATTGCATTAGGTATTCATATGTATAGAAAACTACTTTATTAGTAAGCTCCAATGAAGCGGTATTTCTCACCTATGCTAAGAATTTCATATTTTATTCTTCGGTTTCAGCCCAACTCTCCGCACAATAGCAAAAATCATACACACCACAACAAACCCAAAACGCCAGAACTACAGTACAAAGCACGTGAAAAATCGCATAACATCAGTATAAACAGCAAAGTCGCTAAACAGGAGGCAGTTATAACAAAAGTCTGGGCAGACAGTTTCAACGATAGATTGAACAAAATCAACCGTCAGATACAAACAACGCACGACAAAGCAACCCAGACCGAAATTGAATACCAAATTCCAGAAATTGAGAGCGTCATACGGAGCATGTACTCGAAGATTGAAGATTTGGAGAATCGTTTGAAAAATAAAAAATCCGAATCATCGTCATTGATCGATTCTGTTACCGATCCGAATACCGATGTATCGAATGACGAGCGTTCTACGCGTTCTAGAGCCAATTTTAAGGAAAGGCGAACACACAAACGTAAAAGGACATCTACTGTTAACACAGATTTTGTAAGTATCTTATTTACATAGAAATTTAACCTATTACTTGGTGTACATACGTATAGACTCTCATTCGGCCGATGTTGTGTGTATTTCCTTCAGGGCGATTATAATTCGACATCGGCGACTACGACATACGCTGAATTATCCAACGACGAAATAGAGACGGACAAGGAATGTTCTAGTAGTGGCAAGATTTCAAAATCCATTCACAACAATAAAAGAAGAAGTGATGCGGTTTGATACATTTTTCTACAGTACATAATCAGAATAATTATTAAATCTATTTTTTCTCTCCTAATTGCGTCTATTTCTCATCAGGTATCAATTGGGGAAGGTAACGCGTTAATACCCGCTAAAGTCATGAAAAGTATGGACTGGTCTTCTTACACGAATGCCACCAGAAAACTTCTCACAGCTGTATTCTCGCGCAAGTATGTGACGCAAAATGTAACGTTACAAAATGTGTCTTTTTGTATTGAAATTAATCCATTTCGTCTTTTTCAGAGTATTAGCGACACATTCTCTAACCGGCAAACCGTCTCCGGCCTTTCCTGACAAACCGGCAAAGAAGAAGTTAAATTCATCCCTAGTCAATGACATTGTGCAAACGGTTGTTGAGAAATGTCATGTACCGGAAAGCGTAGTAAGGTGGGTATTATAAAATATGTGGTTGCAATTTTTTTCCTTTCCACAGCATGTATATACTTATTATATTCCAAATCTTATTTTTTTTAGAACGAGTATCACAACAAAATGTGCTGACGAAAGCAAAATGTTTCGTAGTAGACAACAAAACAAAAAGAAACGAGTTACAAGTAAAAAACGAAACCGTGAAAATATTCCGCCATTTAACTACGAATCGGATGATTCTAACGATTCGTATTATTCAAGTTAAGGCCCATTAAGCCCATTAGAATTAACTTTTTTTTAAAAAAGACTGTATTAAGCTGTATCCAAATATTTTTTTTCCGAGTTTTCTAAATTCACATAAAAATTAGATACGACAGAACCTTTCTAGTAATTGCAATAAATTTGAATGGTTTAAAAGACTTAATTTTAGTGTAAAGATTTATATTAAAGTAAGAGCATTATAAGAATTGAAATAATTACTAAATCTAAGGCTACTTATATTATAGACTTTTTGAACCCTTTGATTTCGTAATGGAAGTTTAGAAATATATCAAAAAATAATTTTGCAATGAAAAAAATTGTGATATTATGTTTTAATGGTATAGGTTATTAATTAAATAAATACACATTGTATTTATTTGATATAAACATTATTTGATTATTGAAAATAATAGAATAACATATGCTCACGAGAAATTATGTAAAGTGTACTAAATTGTATTTATACAGATATACGTGTGGAAATGGTTCCGTGTAAATATATGTATAAGTAGGAATAAGATGAAATCCAATATGAATGTGATTTTTAGGCTACCTATTTTACTTATTTGTATTAATATCGTCTGTGATGCGTGTTGAAAATTTTCACTATGTGCTTAGAAAATGACATTATGAAATTAAATTTGTTTTTTACTCGAGTTGCATTTCATTTGTAATTTTATTACTCAAATTCTTAATTTGACACTAAGAAAATCAAGGTAAAAAACCGTTGACCAAGTTATTGACCAAAAATTTTATAACAATGTGAAGTTATTGTGTACTTTTTCAAAAATTTAATGATTTAATAGTAAAATACAATAATTGATCGTTTTGATAGTTGATTGGTTGACAACGCAACTAACTATAAAGAAGTCCTGAATTTGAATCCATACACACGACGGGTACCTACTAAGGGATTTTTTTAAATTGTACCCAGTGACAATAAATTCACCTTCTTTTTTCCTAATTGTACGTATAACGCAACTAGTGAAACGTGAGGGTGTACTACACTTCTCTGTCTACCTCTTCGTGGAGTATAGGTGTGATTCTACATTGTAAAATACATATCTATGTAATAATAATTTTATTATTCCATCTGAAAAATAGAAAAAGGGTTATAGATACATATGTATTTAAATTATTTCCCAATATTATTTATATCAATTTCACTTGCTACTTGTTATATTATTAAAACATCGGTTATATTTTTTAATTCAACAAAAAAACCATTTTGTGAGACGTTTTCTTGTTCAAATGTTTTTTTTTTAATTGGCAGAAGGAACTTGAAATCATTTGTACATTTTATACAAAATGTAATGTCAAAGCTGTCAAAAACGTCAATAGAGTTCAATAGACTACGACTCACGTCACACGTCCCGTCACATTCCGTCAGACGTCAGATTGAAATCTGTATTGGGTCTGAATGGGAGGTTGCAGAAACAGTGTTTTGATACGAATTATGCAATTAAAACTGATTGTTGTGCGTGATTACAGTAGCGACGTATAGTGAATAATGTCAAACGACACAGAACTATTGATATCAGTGCCGCGCTCCTGTTTAAATGAATTTTATAATAAATACCTGAATTTAGTGGAGACTTTTTACTACGTTACGTTGTCCGAGAATAAATCGGGAGTTACGAAAGGAAATCCTGAATACGTGTATTTTAATGTGACGTTTAATTTGAATCAAGCTGATGGTACTTTCAATCCGCGGGAGCTCGTTGGTCGAATACAGGTAAGGCGTGCTTGGTTACACGACAAGCTTTGAATTCTGCAAAGTTATAATATTTATGCCAACGGACGGATGTGTAGCAACTGTATGTAAAGCGCAGCCTAATTTAAAGAAGTAACTACTAGAAAGTTTTTCTCATAACGAATTTTTTATTTATTTATTTACATTGTTATTCGAAATTTAATTTATGCATATTTTTTTATACCATTCAGTAGTAGTAAAGGTAGTAACTTTGAAATATAGTGTCTTTGTAATTTTTTTCGCTACTTTATAAAAAAAATATGCTTTTTTTCTTACCTAGGTTTTTTTTTACTAATTTTCTATTGGGATCTTTTAGTATCTTTGGGATGCTGTATCTTTGATGCTTGTCTATTAATAGAGTTATAAAATGATGAAATCTTTATAGTTAGTAATATATTTAGCTTTTAAACTAAATATATTACTATTAATAAAGATTTCAAATCTGTGTTTGATTTCAAAGAAGACCTACTGTTTCCTTAAGTCTGTTGCTTATGTGACTTCTATTAAAAAGTTAGTTGGTGTACTAATTCTTTTGGTATCTACAAGTTGTACTGATTTCTTGGAAATGGTTATATGTACATTATGAAAAATGGGGAAATATATTTAGATAAATATTTATATTATTTAAAATTATTATGAGAAGTGATATATATTCACTTTAGTACAGTTTTGAAAAAAAATGTTGTAATAATTTATATTATTTATTTTTTACACTGTATGCTTCAAACCAGTCAGCTAATAGATACTTTATATAAGACTCTGCTTATTCCTATTAGAAAACTCTTCCAGCAGACCCAGGAATGGAAAGAAAATGTGCAAATTGAGACAAATTTAGTGTGCACATATATATATATA
>DWDV01001851.1:0-12442 GCA_018245615.1 Mimoniades ocyalus | reverse complement strand
TACGAAGTTGAAATAGACGTCGTTGTTGACGACGGCCAACCGGAAGAGACGAAGCAGTGATTTAAATTTGAATTTCGAATACGATCTTTATAAACTGTCGTGATATCATAATATTGCATTTAATTAGTGTAACCCGGGAAGTATTTAACTTATTTATTCTTGCCATAATTATTAAAGCAATAAATTATTCTGTTGTGCGTATTTTTTACTTGTGTATTATGTTTGTATTTTTACAATACTATGTAGAAAGTAAATATTTCTTGTTTCCTTTCAAATCATTTTCATAACAAACAACTTATTAGGCCAAATACCGGAAGAACATTAGCATTTTTAAAAGATTTACCTGTTTAACATAATTTCTAATATATTTCTATCATATCTACTGAATGTATATCGTTATGTTAAAGTTCATTAAACTTTGTACTTAGATCACCATTTCTATGCATTTTCTAGCATTTCCTGTTTTCACCTGTACAAATACATTACTTCAATATCATAAAATTTATAAAAGGCTAATATGAGAAACATACTTTACATAACATGTTTCATTCTTCGATAAAATGTGTGAATATGTGAGTTTATAGCTGTATTCCTTAACAATTTAAGTTAATTTATTATTAGCCAGCTACCTTACGGGGTAGGCAGAGAACAAGGAGTGCCAAATATATCTAACGGACTTGGCGAGCTTTCACAGATATAACTACATATTTTTAATTTTCTTTATAACTTATCTAAATATCATTTTTAGTACGATCCTAATTTCAACAACAATAGATAGTTACAGTTATAGTTATTTCCAGTAGTGGCTCGGATTCTGGATGTGTGCCCGGTGTATGGCTGACCACCTATTCCACAGTGGGACGTAAACGTAACTGGTGAAGCGTAGGAGTGTTCTACGCTCCTCTGCCTACCTCTTCGGTGATAACGGGCGTGATGTTACGTTTTAGTTATAATTCTTGGATACCTATATGTTGTGCCTAGGAATGTCCACCGACCAGGTACTTCAGCAAGTGCAGTAATCGCTTCTGACATCCAGAACTCAATGAATTCTATTGCTGAGCTGTAAATATTATACATTATTTATACATTATCGGCAATCTGCTGTAATTTCACATACATGCAATGTATAATCCGACAGAGTCATAGATCGAAACTTTTCATAGAGATTCAGAATTCCCTACGGATTTATCTACAAATTAACACTATTTATACGTTGTTCTCCAAACTTAAATTGGATTATTAATGATATCACATCATATAAATTTTTAAACTGAGTGGGAGTTGAAGCCACAATAGCGATTTAGAAGTCAAGATCACCACGCACTAAAACAATACGCCACTCAGCCGGAATGAAATATAGTAATTGATTTTAAATTAAGTGACAGATACGTAGTAATTTCTAGAAACAGAATATCAAGAACAGTATTTAATATTCTTCTTATAGTAGTTGGAGTAAATAAATAATACTCGATATATTTACTATATCACTTATGTATGTTCAGTAAATAAACATTTCTCTTCTATATATAGAGTCTGTGATTGCCATTAGGTCTGCAAACATTATTAATGAGTTGCTGCTTAAAGTAAGTAAATATTTAAAATAAGGATATTTTTACCCTTGTTTAATTACTTTAAGTCGACAGAAGAGAGAAACGTCAGTACAAACTTATTGTAATATGTATCGTAAATAAAAACAATCTCTGTATTTACTACGTACTCTGTGATATTCCACTGATATGCGGGCAATAGGCGAATCTCGCAACGATGAAACAGGTTTCGATCCGATGCAATCATTTATATATCTTTTCCCGGGAAAATCCCGGGAAAATCCCTCATAAAAGTGTTATGAGGGATTTTCCTGATGAGAATTTTTTAGAATTAATTAACCGAGCATCCTATAGGGTTCGAATTATATAATGCGTCGCGTAATGAAACAGATCGAAAAATAATTAAACATTAACACGAAAAGACTTTAAATTCGGTGAATACGGAGCTATGATTTATCAATCGTTTGTTAGGAGAAGGGATAAGGCTGTAGTCTGACATGCTGGATAAGTGTAAGTTGATAGTCTTCACGCGCCTTAGGGAATATTATGGTGAGCTACTAGAGTTGCAGGGTTTGCACAACACGTTGTCCTTCACTGTTATAACAGGTAATATTTTAATCACATACACATCTATATTTCTACGGATATATTTTGCGTTGCGTTTTTTAAACACCGCTGGCATAAATGTCAGTATAATCGCACTCATGCCGACACAACAAAGTAATATATTTGATGAAGTAGATATTATTAATTATAAAATATATGTACTATTCATTTGTATATCTATGTGTACATAAATATTATTAATTTGGGTAATTAACAGCGAATCAAATAAGGTGTGAATTATTACACTAGTGTACCTTATATTCTCTACAATATGCACCAAAAGTTTCAGGCATTCCGCTGCGAGTGTGTGGTAGCCGCTGTGATTTCTGTGAGTTTGGGGCACTTCCGTCATATACTCGCATGAATACATTCAATGTTGATAGATGGAACACATGAAAAGTTATTCCCAATACTTGAATACAAAAGTAACATCACGCCTGTAATCCCCGAAGAGGTAGGCAGAGGAATGTAGAACACTCCCCCGTTTCACCAGTTACTTTTTACGTCCCACGATGGAATAGGTGGTGAGCCTATTGCCATATACCGGGCACATATCCAGACTTCGAGCTACTACTAGTAAATATAAATTAGAAAACTTAATAGTGCCCGACACGGGAATCGAACCCAATACCTCCCGTTAGGTAGTCGCACTTGCAACCAACACGACCAACGAGGCAGTCAACATAACATATTATTAAACAAAATGTTTTAAAATAATCATTTTTTTAAGATACACAAATTAAAATCGAAGAAATTAAGCGCAATACAATTCGCAAAGCGTATCAGGACATAATCTCAATGTGTACCGGTGTACCCCGAAATAGAAAGCAGTGGACAAGGTCGAAGTCAGTAGGACGAGTTGACATCGGCGCATGAATAATAATAATAAAGTCTGCGCCCGCGCACGTTTCCTGCCAGTAACAACTGTATCGGAAACTTCAACAAACGTCACTTTGTCACAGCAAATAGATATCTATAAAATTAAACACGAAAGGAAAAAAAATCAAGAAAAGAATAAAGTGATGAGCGGTGTGGATAACAAATTTATCTTAATTTAATATACTGATGGGAAATTGAAAGTGGCATAAATAAATAAAACGTTCAAATTTAATCAGAGTGATAATTATTATTCGGAAATAATTGAATCTGCGAAAGAATATAAGTGAATTATAACGTCATTATTCCATTAAAGGCGAGGCAAGAAAAGCAATGACGAAATTTAATTTACCAGTGATAGGTTACCTGTTTTCATTACTATTGTGTATACAAATAATTAAGACGAATGCAGCTCCATTGCTTTTGTTACCGACTCCATTGATGGCGCCATCAATGCAACAGATTGTGCTGCAGAAACAATTGATGGAATTGCAAGCATTACAGCAATTAAATGCACCGTCACCTTTTAAAATGTAAGTGTTTATTTTATTCTAATGACTAATACAAATGATTTAGTATTTAATTTTAATTGTCTTGAGATTACCATTCATAATAAAAATGAAATCTTCTAGTACGAAGTATGGTATAAGCAATACAAGAAATCCATACATTGAAACGTGAAGTGAAATCTTTCTATCCCTTTTCAAGGATATTGTGCAAACTGATGACTATGAGATTTGGCATAGTTAGTTTATATTGATAGAGAAGGAGTACAGAAAACTTAAATTTATAAATAATATGTGAAATTAGAAATACATTAAGTAAAATAAACTTTCACTATAAATGTTCGTAATGCCAATTTCAAATTCATTATTGACAAAACAATATGGTCAAGCAGTCATACAGGGAGGAGATTAATAGAGGTACTTATATGTATAGTTACAAAGGAACCGAATGATGTTCAAAGTTAAAAATGTAATAATTTACGGTCGAATTTCTGCCAGTGGACGAAGACCAGATTTTAGTGATTGTACTAATGATGTTTTAATGCTGTCATGACTTCGAACTCTTAATAATACACATTATGTCTTCAAAGGTATATCACTAAAAAGCATCATTTAAATTACACCTTCTCAAAACATGATCTGTAATTCCATGTAATTTCGTTTCTGTATATTGCTGTTATTAAGTAATAAACATTATGCGGCTATACCATCACAGTTGCCATGATAATACGAAACGAATGTGATTTTAATTTGCAACTATCCGAGAATAAACAGTTTAATGTTCGCTAAAATAACCTTACTTTTATAAAGTTAATCTAACGCGAAGTAACTCCAAAATGGTTCTACTTATAACTTTTATAGACGGCGTAATAAAACACTTATTATTTTCTTTTTTTCACTTTCAATCATTTCCAGAAATAATGAACCGCAGCCGCTGATTATCCTGCTTCCCAACGGCCAATACAGCACAAACACTAATACGAACGAACATTTTAAACTAAAGAACCATGGAGATCAAAAAACTGCAACACATCCGAAACTCGAAAACGAAGACGACGACCTAAATTCGATAATTATCGACGCTGAACCAGACGTAATGGGGAATCATAATCATGGCGCTTATCCCGAACCACAAAGGGCCATATTACTTATACCGAACGGAAGATTGTCTCTAGGTGATGTCATTACAGCAATACCTTGGCTACCAATTGAAATAAATGTACCAGATACAATATCTTGGGCATATAATGGTATTGCTAGTGGAATTGGGAGCATCATATCCATTATTGGAACTCCGTTCCAAAGTGCGACACAAGGATCACAAAAACCTGAGGCAAGCTTGAAGTCGCTGCTGAATCAGATTCAATCCAATAAACAAAATGTGATGAGACCGATCATTATGATGCCAATTGATGGATCGATGTTACCTATACGAGTATAAAATTTATTCACAATAAATTATTTAAAAAAAAGCGTCTTTACTTTATTTAATTAACTAGTTTGCTTTTAATTGAACTTAACCTAAACTGTTAATTTATTTTCCAATTAACAGACACTCACGATAAGTGTAGAAATGTGTCATTATCTCCACTCAGTTGGATTGGTCATTACAGACGGAATTGCATCGATTCATGGCTTGTGTCGTGACAAAAAAAATTAATCAAACAAAATAATTATTCGATGATGCGGGAGTCAGAAGTAAAGAAGTGCATGTATGAAAAGAGTGACGAATGTAGAAGAAGCGCGGCAGGTCTGTACAGTAAGGACAGAGGTATTTGGCACTCGGTAGTCTCTGCCTGCCCCGTGAGGGACCTGGCGTGATGATATGTATGTATGTATAAATATTTGATCAAATAATTTGTTTATAAGTTTTCGTCAATATTGCCTTTACAGTAGCCTAGCGCAACAGTGACCATAATGGATATATTAATTATTTATATACGTAACATCACCCCTGTTATCCCCAAAGAGGTAGGCTGAGGAGTGCTCTTGATCCGTAGTCGCACTTGAAACTAACACGATCAATGAGACAGTGAATTATTTACATAAATAATCTGAATATTTATATTATTTATACTTTTTCAATACAAGTTTTATGTCTATCCTTATAACATCACCCATGAAAAACAAGAAGAAAACGTAAAAAACGTACCACCACGCCCGTCATCCCCGAAGAAGTAGGCAGAGGAATGTAGAACACTCCCACGTTTCACCAGTTACGTTTACGTCCCACTACGGAATAGGTGGTGAGCCTATTGCCGTATACCGGGCACATATCTAAACTCCGAGTCACTACTAGAAAATCTAAATTAGAAAGTTTTAGTAGTGCCTGACCCGGGAATCGAACCCAGGACCTCCCGTTCGGCAGTTGCACTTGCAACCAACACGACCAACGAGGCAGTCATATAGCAGAGGATTAAAAAGGATTTTTTTGAATTTAACACCTTAACGACGTGATCTTGCAAGTTTGTAATATTTATATACGTCCATCATTATTGAACCTAGAAGCATGATACTTAGTTTTAAGGTTAACGATTTGAAATTAATAATTAGATGTTCCAGGATTTTGAAAGTGAACATAAAATGAATATTTTGATACTTTACAAAAGTATTATTTCTACTGTTCATTATAGTTTTAGGGTTTCTTATTATTTTCTGGAGTTTAATGTAGTTCTGCAGTATTTCGAAATATGATAAAAATAGAAACGTTCAAAGGAGAGTTCAGTTTTGTTATAGAAACATCTTATTAAAATAATCAATTTTTGAGTTACACACATACATGTATAAACATTTTTGATTATTAAGTGTGATTTAATTTTTTTTGATTAACAGAAAATTTAATGAATCAATGTGAGTAATCTATACTTGCAGGCAATTAATTTGTTATTTAAGATTTGTATACCCAAAAGGGTAAAACGTAATGTACGCATTCTAAATTACCAATGTGTATAAATAAAGTAATTTAAATTTAAATTTGAGATAAAGCGATGTAATAATGGTTAGTAATACGAAATTATACGTAAAAATATAAAAGATCCAGTAAAAATCCGCGACATCATATAGCCATATAATTATTATAAATAATCTACAATAAGGATACATAAACTAAAAAGGTGATTTAAAAGTATATTTTAAGGCATGGCGTATTAATGAGCATAGCAGCTTATATGAAATGAGTTCTGTTAACTCATATGAAATGGACAACATTATATGAAATGGATATAATTCAACACTGCACAAGTCTATATGTAAAGTATTTATTATATTGACTAGTTTGCGACGCACGAAGTGCACCCATAACACGCCGTAACTAAACTGAAAAAAAAAACGATTAAATATATTGTCTACGCTGAAGTACTGTAAATTCGATCAAATGGGACACATGCAAAGAAGGCCGGGTGAAAAGTTCTTTTAACAGACGCGCATGTATGACAACTATAATGAATTTAGAAGAGACGGAAGAAATCTTCTAGCACCGCAGCAGGCGGGAATCGTTAGTCTCCGTCTATCGCTGTGAGAAATAGGCGTGACCATAATCAATGTTCCTTGCAAATACTCCCATTTAGCAGTGTTTCAAATATCACATTACACTCACCACATAGTTCAGAGTCATGCTGCTGCGAATTAGGCGGTGATGTATATGCCTCAGCAAGAAATCGCCCTGAAAAACAAAATCCACTGCTGCCATTTCCTTCTAATAGGAGACGATTCATCTTCTCTTTGTCCAGTTAGCGTGTTCTTCTTCTTATGGGACAATCACATTTGTATAAATTATATTTGTACCCGCACGGAAGTCATCATACTAATGTATACACACTTAAATACATTCACAGCCAATAATCGTAAGCGAAATGTTCGGTTCACGAGCTTTTTTCATACGCCATTGCTAGACGATTTCACTTAACAGCGTCAAATCAAAAAATCTTCAACGAGTTCATTTGGTAGCTCTTTCAGACTAATTCACCATACACTTCACAATTAATTTTTTTCATATATTCAAATAGTTCTCATTGTTATAACAGTGGCGTCGTTCCGATGTTCCTTGCGCCTTATCTCTGTTACAATCCCAATATATGCTAACGCAAGGGCATTCGTTTGTCGGCAAATAATATTTTAAGACTCCTCCCATATGGCTCAGTCCGATCAGATAATTGTACAATTCTATGAGATAATTGTACAATAATAATACAATAATAGTTCGGACGGCCTAAGTTTTCTTCATTCGTAAACCACGATGTTTCCTCCAAAGGTCGGCGGTGTGCAAGACAGTGGTCAAAAATGGTATGTTTCTTTACAGCATCAGCGGACACAGTAGGCATTAACCACAATTTGTGAGCGATCCATTTTTTTTCTCTTTTGTCGCACATCTTAAGTTCACTTGTTATTATATTGATAAATAGCTTATACAAATGTTACGGAAGTGGATGTGATCCAAGGTAATGAAGTCACATCATTAAGTTTGCGCTATTCATTAAGCTATCAGGGACTATAGAGAGTTATCACTCACGTTCAATAACGTAGAAAATTGCGCTACTAAAATAATGCAAGAAAGACTTACTTCAGACACATCCAGCAAATCGATGAGCGTGGAGTGGGGATAAGTGCGCACGAACAATTTAATGTTCCTGTTGCAGGACAACTGCAAATCGTGCTCGCCGTCTTTCACAGGGAACGGAGTGCTCCACTCCGGGTCGTACTTCTCTGTTCAACAGACGTCTATAATTATTAATTAACTCTCCGAAAGCGACGTACGTGTATATAGAGTAGTGAATGTGGAAACAGCATATCAGGTCTGTAATAACAGACATATTTGGTTTTCGGTGTTTTCTACTTAACTGACATGACGATCGTAATATATTGTGATGTGAGTCAATGTGAGTAAAGTATACGTACCCAAGAATGTTCCCACGACAAGGTGCACGTACGGTCTCGTGTGGGAGTTGGTAAGGTCCTTGGCGCTGGTCATTCGCGACATGTACGACGGCGTCGAGTAGTACGAAGACTTGTGCGGCTGCAGCGCGAACCACCACTTCACACACTTGCACTCTTGAGCCACCTTCGTAAGAAACGCACCAATATTATACTTTGTGTGTTACGGATATCCTTATGTATGGTCTGTAATGCTTTGATCAAAGGATCAAAGGATTTTAAACACAGTTTATCATTTATAAAAGGCTTTTGTGTCTGCTTGAAATAAAAAACGTAGGAAATAATCAGAAATGAACAAAACCCATGTTTATGTGTAAACTTTTTGATTAATTGTAGAAGAACATGTTTTAATAATAAGGGCCTAATATAACGAACAAATACACGTACTAATACATTGGAGCTGTCAGACATTTTGAGTGGTATTTCCGCAATTGCCAAGGAGTTGCGTGTGAAGTTGCGCACGAAGAACTGCGGCTTGGGATCCAACGCCACCGTCACCACCCAGCGGCCATCATGCTGCACTTGTGTGACCACTGCGGGGATCTGAAAAAATATAATATTGCAATGTCAATTTTCTATCACTTTATGTAATGCACTACATATCGTGTTTTTTGTAGAATTTAGTTACGTTCGAGTTTCGAGTTCGAGTTCGTTTTCGAGTTCGAGTTGGAATTGAAGTTCCTTATCTACCCAAGAATGAACCTGGCGTGATGGTATAAAAACAATAAATCAACACTTTGCATTGTTGTTTTGTTTCGCCTGAATAAAATAACTTGAGTTGATATAATCATATACTTACACAATCGTCGTTTTGGTTGCACAGAGCGATGGAACGGCGCATCACGCCCGTGCCAACCTCAACGGGCACGAAAAACGCAGACGGGCCGTTTTGTTCCGGCAGCGCGAAGCACAGTAACGGTTGTACGGTGGCGGTCTCATCTCTGTCCGCTGAGTTCCATGTCACATTGAAGTTCGTCAGCCGCACAGCGAAGGGCCTAAAAACGACGACGCTTTAAACTTCCACCGGCTTCAACTGCTGACGACTGAACAAATGTTTATACATTTTAACGGCAACGGTCATCAGAAAAAAATACATAATGTCAAACTTGTACATGACATCTTGTACATAGGTAAGCACTGCGTAGAGATCTTTCAAGCGGACCGTGCAATGTAAAGGGTATGTAGAAAACAAATTTAGTGTAAGTCATTTTTTAAATACACCAAAATATTGCCAATATAGTAAATATATTACTTACAAATGAGGACGAGTCGTTTTATATCTTACAAACTTCTCCGGGCATATAACCGAAGGGTCCTCATTGGGTTTATGCTGGGCTACCACTGGGCTAACCTGTTAAAATAATACAATATACACGTAGTTTTATATTGATGCGTTACCGAAAAAAATACTCCGTCACTGGGTAATAACAAATTGTTAAGTATTTTTTACTTTACTTCGAATTCAAAACTACAAAAAACGTAACATCACGCCTGTAATCTCCAAAGAGGTAGGCAGAGGACTGAAGAACACTCCCATGTTTAACCAGTTATGTTTACGTCCCACTATGGAATAGGTGGTGAGCCTATTAGCGGACACCAGACACATATCCAGACTCCGAGCCACTACTAGAAAATCTAAATAAGAAAAATTTTATAGTGCCCGACCTGCGAATTGAACCCAGGAACTCCCGATCGGCAGTCGCACTTGCAACCAACAGAAACGACGGGGCATTTTAAAACGATGAATAATGTTATAAAAAGGGTAACAATATCGTTGGTGACTGCGCTTTAAAATTTGATTAAATTGAAAGAAAAAAATACTCACATAAATTTCAAAAGGCAATTTATTAACGAACACATAGGTGGAAGTTGCTCCCAGTACGTGGATTTCATGCTCAATATTATAGTGCATCGTCACGAACGCCACCTGGTGAACAATTGATATCAGTAGGGTCATAATTACACTTGACTACGTTCCCAAATAAAATATAGTACACTTCAAAGAATAGGAAGAGGGGGTTTGTTAGGCGTGTGCTTTCCATTAGGCGGGATCGCATCCAATTGCTATCATGAAATATTTCGTTTTTTTTTTATGCGTATTTTCTTTCATGCTATGAGGGTGTAAGGGCACACCCTTGCGATTTGCTATCGGACCAATATGTCTGTTACCTGCTTGTTGCTATAAATCTCAATATCGGTGGTGTGGTCCACAGCCAGATGTCCTTTGGGCAGAGTGCCGTACACGCCAAGCTCCTCTTGGTGAACACACAACTCCGCGCTCACGAGCGTCTCACGCGTTCCGCCCAAACTCATGAAGAATGGTTTCTGATAAGCCAGATATAAGCCCGATTGAGATGTTGAATTCGTCCAAACTTTAATATGTTCTACAATTTTTACAATTACTAAAAATTAATAATTATCTACATTTTACACGAATAATTCTTTTAAGTTTAGTAAGGGAATTAAATACTACGTTTAACATGTATAGCTTAAATAATTATCTTTATGTTTATGTTCTTAAAAGTGGGATACTATCATCATTGTATTTAAATCACGTGTACGATTATTACTGAAGCATACCAAAGTAAACATGTACAATATATTCCCACATTAATATATAAATTTATGTTCAATCCTTTTTTTATTAATTGAACCCAGCATATAGACATGCGCAGAACGCGGTGACGAGTGGTGACCTGCGCAACAGAAGAGCATGTGTTCTTGTGCGTCGTCACCTTGACGTAGACGGTGGGCGGCGCCGCGACGGTGCCGGGCTCGAGGCGGCAGCCGGGCGCCACGGCGGCGGAGCGCAGGTGCAGCGTGCTGGCGGTCGCGTTGGCGAACAGCACGCGCGGCGCCAGGTGCATGAACACGCCGCACCCGCTGCCGCCGCACTCCACCTTCTCGTAGCGCGTCTGCGCGACACACAACTACACGTTCAAATAACAATAAGGCATTGACGACGTATTAAATATTTAAGCGATGTGGGGAATCGTTTACAACGATGTTGACACAAGACGGAATTTTAATTATATTAAGCCAAAAAACAGTTTATAAAAACTATGTTAAGGTTTTTCTGTAAAATCAGCCACATACTATAAATAGTTAAATCGTTAGGTATTCGTGAAGTTAAACTCAAAAAGCATATTGACATTGACAAACAACAAATAACAATAATAAATAGTACACTGAGTTTGAAAAACTCACCATTACTTCGCAACGTGGCTGCATGGACGACGCTCGCCACGCATTAGGCCAATGCAAACTCACCGTCGAGTAAGGCCATCTATTCTCAGACACTACACCAGTTTTTGATAGCCTGCAATGCACATATACAGTTTTTATTTAATTGTAATTTCATAATAAAAACATAAAAACTATACAAAAAGATTTTTTACTATACTTGCTGAAATATATAATTTTTCATTTGTTTTTAGAAACTAATTAACGTACTGTACTCGTGTGCCTACCTCTTCGCGGATTACAAGCGTAATGTTACATATTACGTAATTTTTAGAAATATCAACTTTCCATATTTCTAAAAAATTATAATTAACCTGAAATGTTTTCTTTCTCTTGCTACTATTCCATTTGTAAAGAATGCGACTTTTTTTATATAATTTTAAGGGTAGATTTACTTATAAACATATTTTTGTTAGTTAACACGTTTACCATCACAAAATATGATCATTAACTCAGAATGTTTATGAGTAACACAAAGTACATTGTACACATTGTTGAAAACTTTAGTAACAAGCGTCATGATCATCATCAGACTATATCAGATCACGGCTAGACATGGAGCTCCCCCAATGGACGCCATCGCGCCCTGCCCTCATTCGTAAATGGACGTCATTAAATATAAAAAGCAAATTGACTCACCCGTTGGTGTAGTGGCTAGTGAACCTGACTGTTCCGCCGGGGGTCGTGGGTTCGATTCCCACCCAGAATAAATATTTGTGTGATGAGCACAAGTAT
>DWDV01001850.1:0-12442 GCA_018245615.1 Mimoniades ocyalus | reverse complement strand
GGTGAAACGTGGGAATGTTCTACATTCCTCTGCCTACCTCTTCGGGGATTACAGGCGTGAAGTTACTTTTTTTTTATACAAGTAACCAAATCGGTTCTTTGGTAATGGTTCTTTAATCCTTTTCCTCTGCCATCTATTCCATAGTGAGTCCTAAATGTAACTATTGAAACGCAGGAATGTACTACACTCGTCTGCATCTCTTCAGGGGATTACACGCGTGATGTTACGTTCTTTGTCCTTTTTTAAAGTAGCAGCAAAGCAACGGCGCCATGGTTTTTCTTCCTAGATATTGTTTAGGCGGAGAGAGTGAGGGATAAAAAGTAGCTTACTTTTTATCCGGAACACATACATATGTTCGGTTCTAGTAGGATTCTGTCTCATAATATCATTGATAAAACACTGTAGTGAAAGATACTCTAATGCGAATATTTGCTTTCATGTACCCCAAAAAATGAAGTGGGGAATGAAAGATTGTAAGAGATGTGAGTGGGGAATAAAATATTGTTACTACAATGGACAACTAGATAATATCAATTCAACAGGTCTTTTCAACAAACCGTATAGACCATAGAGACAGTGTTAACAATTAAAAACTTTGAACCCAGTTCAGATAGAACGCTTGTGGAGGGTACTAAGCACATTTTAATACAGACACACGCAACCCTAATGAACACCGCGTTCGAATTTCAAATGTTACTTTAGATACCGACTCGAATAGTAACATGTGGCGTGGTTTTAGGGATGTCCAAAAAAAATCAGGTAAAGAAATAAGATAGGGTCAAACAATAAATTAATCCTGAATGAAAGTTAACACATGTTCTTGGCAATGTGTGATTTATTATGCTATATGGAATCCTTAGGTCATTAAGATTATTCTCGAATCATAACACGACTAAAATATTATACCGAATTATTTCTTAGGCATAGTCCTTGTTGAGTTAAGCGTGAAATTTGTAATAGCAAAGATACATCTTGATAATACTTCATAGAAAATATTATTAGAATAAACTGATCAGAGAAATTAGCTAATTAAATATTAAATCGATTCCACAACACGTGCCCAGCATGGGAGCGAAAACACCTCAGGGAAGGCCTATGTTCAGCAGCAGACTTGGATAAGCGGTGATTTTATAACTTATTATTTGAGTCTTATTAATTGAGTCTTGTTATTGATATTTTGATGCACGTTAAGCAACACTAATTTTATCCTTTAATCTTTCTCGAGAACAATGCAGACACCTACCTCGTTTCATTAGTTGGTTTTTCCATCGGCGGTGGCGGTGGCGGAGGCGGTGGCGGTGGAGGAGGCAAAGTTGGTGGCACTGGTATCTTCGGGGCGGGTGCAGGTGGCGCGGCGTCTGTTCTATCCGGCAACGGAGCCGGCACTTCGGGCAACTTTACATCAGGTAGCTCCTTTAAATCAGGCAACTCGGGCAGTTCAGCCTCCGCCAAAACTATACTTGGTACAACAGGGGTTGTAGCTGCGGAGGGCGCTATAGAGCCATCCCCGATGACTGAATATTGCACGTCACCCGCTATTCCTGGCAAATGTGGCAAGTCGAGTGGCATGTCCAGTTCTGGTACCTGTTAAAATTTTAAATATCCCACGATACAATACATGCAACGTTTCTTATTACAATATTTTTTATTGAAATTAACAACGAAGGTATTGAAGTAACATTCAGATTCAAATAAGTACAGAGAAAATGCTAAGTTAATTCGTCATAATTAACTCACCATTCCCATACCGGGCGCGTACATGTACTCGTCGATTTCCCTTTTGAAAACATTCCTCTTCATTATGGACGGTGGTGCCTCTTCCAGTGAACTTTGGGTCTCCACGTTATGACGCACCGCGGGTACATATGCCGACACCTTGGTTTTGGCATCGAGGTAAGGGCTCTCGTCAGTGTTAAATATCAAAAGATCACCCACAGATGAAACTTTATCTATAACAGCATCTAAGTCGTAATCTTTCGTGGACTTATTAAGCTTCGGCTCCGCGATTTTGACGTGAAAAAAATGCAGTTTGTCCTATATAACAAAATAAAGTTTATAAACAAAATAGAACAATATACAATAGTACAGGTAAGAGCACAAATATTTACCTGAATGCCTTTATCGTTAGATGGCCTTTGAGTTTTCCCACTCAAGGTTATTTTTTGAGGTACATATTGGTATCCGTCTAAATCAAATATAGATTTATAATGATCATGCACTATTGACGTCGGATACTTTGCGCTGGAAAATACTTTAATTGCCTTTTGCATGCCCGCTAGTTTTTTGACTTTTTTCCTAGATACTTCGATCCTCTCCTTGAGTTTATTTGTTTTATCGGTATTCAGCGCTATTCTGTCCATCACTCTTAAAAATACATCGTCGACTATTCCATTGAGATTATCAAGTGTGTTCGCAATCTGTAATATAGTCTCCTCCATACTAAGATCGCTGGGTATCAAATTTACTTTGTAGATACCCTCCATTGATATGAACTATAATATTTGGGATGATTTATCTGAAACAACGGATTTATCTTTATTTAATAACCCGTCAAAATAGATGTTAATAGGTTTCTGACTTTTTCTGCAGTTTCAATTATGTAAACAACATTATTACACATTTCGGTATTTGCACATGTTTTAAAGTAATGAACATTATATATTCTTACCTACTAAGCTTCTTTTAAATCACCTAAAATAAATTAATAAGGCACAAGATTTATCACTAGACGACACATTCACACGTTCGTGTGAATTTTCTTATGTCCAAAGTTTTAAATAGCACTTGGTTAAGCTACTAAGTTTGTTTATTATTTACAAATCGATCACTAAATGTATATATTTATTTATTAGAACAGTCACTATTTTACACAAACGTTTCAATTTTTAGAGGAAGTTCGCGTAGTCGAGTCAGAGAGCAGCGAGTGTAAATTATCATTAACGGGGTCAGTGCTCCAAGAGAACCGGCAATATGCGTCAGGAGACATCGTGGGGTCCAATATGGCTGATTCGTCGCCGAGGTGGGCTCCAGATAGCATATTGTTTAGATGTTTGTTGATAACCACATCTCCAGGACTCACGTAGCCGCTCGATGTCGGCGGTTTTAATGGCACAGTATTGCGTACTTGAGGCTTCAGACTAGGCAAGACGTCCATCGTCTGTAGCTGAATGTAGCTACTATCCGCTGCATGTTTTGCAGGTGGTGGCAAGGTTGGCATTGTTGGCAAGCTTTCTGGACCCAAAAATTTTGTTGGCGATGGTCCCGACTTGGGGATATTCATCATCGACCTGGCTTGAGCCTCTTCTGACAGCACATACCCGGACGTAGGCGCAGGGGGATTAGCCATCGGTGGTTGTGTAACGCCTGTTGTAAATATGGGCGGCGATAGTGAAGCCATCACATAACTAGATCCTGCTGGTTGAGAGGACGTAGTTGGTAGCACGCCTTTGACGGGAACTGGTGCTGACTGCACATAACCCGATGCGGGATTCACTACAGATTGCACATAGCCACTTGTAGGATTTTTCGTAAAAGTTTCAGAAAAGTATGGTGAGTTCTCATTAGAACGTACATTGTCTGTGATAGATGAATCTTTCTCTTGAATAATATTACTATTATCAGTTTTGACTGGGTCTGCTTCTAAATGTAAAGAGGATGTTGAGCCATCATCAGATGTAGAAACTTGCCTCTCAACGGGGTCTCTTGATGAGTCTGACAAAGCTGTACTATCAGTATGATCGCTTGCAGCACAATTATCATCCTTCTGCTTATTTTCTGGTGATGAAACTGTCGTCTTACTGTTAGGCAATAAGAGCATTTCGTCTGATGAGGGCTTTTCATCTTTATTAGTTGGATTCCAACCAGCAAAGGTATATTTTGATATGTCTTTTTCTGGAATGCCTAAGCCATTAGGCAAAACAGGTTTAATGTCTTCCATTTTTCTGTATTTCTTATAGAACTTAATCGTGCAATATACCAATCCTATCATAAAAAAGAATCCTAAAAAAATGAAGGTCATTGTTAGACCACCTCTATTGCCACAACCCATTGGACTGGGTGGACTCCATTCACCGGGGTATTTGTCTAGGGTATGGTTGACCAGCTTTTGCGGGATTGTAACATTACCAGTGCCAATGACACCATAATTTAAATCTTCATCGAAGTTCACTGCCCTTACTTGGTATGTTTGTGTAGAGACAACTCCTTCGCAATGAGTTAAAGCAAACGATAAATCAGTGGTGTCCAGAATTTCTACTGTAGAATCATCTCTAACTCTTCTTATTTGGTATAAATCTACAGTCCCGCCTGGCACTGTTGGTGGATCCCATTTGAGCAGGTCTGGGTTATTCCTAATTATTGGCGCTCGCAGAGTGCTAGGAGGGCCAATTCTTGTTCTTACACTCACAATAGTAGATTGTTTTGAACACAAATTGATTGGTACATTACATGCCTGAACACTGAGGGAATAATTAGTAAATGCCAGCAATCCTGTAAGAGTTACTTGTCTCCTTGAAACATCAGTCTCAGATACTTTGTGAACATAGAATTCTTTATTATAATTATATATAACATATTTCCCAATATTACCATTTCTCTGTAGTGGTGGATCCCACGAAATAATTAATGAGTCGTTTCTAACATCAGATATTCCTACGTTAATGGGGCTTGTTGGTGTATCTTCAGATGTAGTAATCACTGCAGTGGCATTTTCAATACGTTTCTGACCATAAGTTGTATTCAGGAATAATTTGAACTGGTATGTTCTAAATGGCAGCAGATCTTCAATAAGCACATCCATCTGTTTAGGGTCTGATATAAATTTATATTTATTTTCAAATGATTTGTCACAGTCAATACTTATCTTTACTATTGGACAATAACTTATGTTGTAGCCAGTAATAATACCATCTTGAAGGGCACAATCCATTGACCATCTAAGGTGAACTGATGATTTACTGGGAGCATCATATTTCAACTCAGCTGGAAATCTATACATTACAAATCCATCTTTTGATATGTCACATTTAGCCCAAATCATGCCACTAGTCTTTGTACCATTATTAGCTGATATTGCAAACTGGTACCTATAGTCCCTAGGTAAATCTATAACATGAGTGTTCTTGTTGGCATCAAGTACTGTGAAGTCCATGCGGCCAGAGCATACCTTGGTTGCATTGTGGTGACACCAAAACAGGGTGTAATTATCAATATATTTTATTCCAACCCAAGATAACTCATATGTACCATTCTCATACGCCAGTTTAGTAAATGAGGTGAGACCCAAGGAGTCTATGTCTTCTTCTGATGGGATATACAGGTGGCTGCTTTTAAGAGAAGAACCATGGGTATTGAAAGACCAAACAGTAACATCTAAAGCTTCCAGAGACACATCCCTGATGATAACATAGCTCAAACTCTTGTTCTTATCTGGGAAGATGGTGAGAGGAGTTTTGTTTCTTTGTGTCAATTGCACCTTATATGTAAAATTTGCTCCTGCCTCTTCATATTCCTCCAACTGCTTCCAATATACATATATTATTCTTTTATCATTAAACACTGAATGGTCGAAAGCACCAACTATTGTATCTGGTGGTCGTTGTGGTCTTTCACCAGTTGTGTAAAAAACCGTGTAACTGAAATCTGACCAGAACTCATCTTTGACTGCTTTTGTGGTCTTTATGTATATCCTCACTTCATATTGCATGTGTGCATATGGAAGATTGTTTAACTGAAATGTGTATGTTTTGTTCTTTAAGGGCAGTGAGGAAGAATCTACTGTATGAAAATATGTTGTATTATCAATCTTAGCAATTTGATATTCAATTTTATGTTCGATCCCACAAGTGATTAAGTCAATCATATTGTTAGGAATGCTCCACTGTAGAGTGACACTGTGTTGTCCAATTTTACTGACTTTTAACTCTCTGGGTGGGTCAGGTTTTACTATTGAAAAGTGATCTATAGTCAAATTTTGATGGTTACAACCAAACACGTTATTGGCTGTCAGGCGGAAATATTGTGTTTCTTCCTGCTGTCTGTATCTGGGTTTACTGGAAGTATTCCATACACAATATCTAGTCTGGCCCACTTTCATAACATCACATGGAGCAACAAGGTTGCCATTTATAGCAAATGTCAATGTATAGTTGATGGTGCTGAGTGTACTCGGCTGTGTAAATGTACAGTTCAGAGACTCTAGATTTTTCGAAATACAATTGAAGTCAGTAACATTAGCCGGCGGGGAGTCCACGAGAACACGATTTACACATTGCTTGTTAGACTTTTTGTTTTTACAATAGTAACTATTTAGTTGTTTTTCAGGTTTCTCTATATATAGCCTTCTCATTGTCTCGTTGATCTTTTCAGACTCGAGTTCTTTTGGGCCGATCATGAAGACCAGATCATCCGCGGTGTGATCCTCCGCGATGCAAAATATCTCCAATGGATCCCCATATTTGATGGAGATGGTGCCTTCCGGCAATGTAGCCACTGTGATGTTCACACCGAGACATTTTGAAAAAATGCACGGCAATCCAATCAAACACTTTATCAGAATACACCAAAACCATGATCGCAAAGGTTCCTTCTTCGAATTACTGCACTTCGTTCGCCTATAACACGTTTCTAAACCAATATTTGCCATCACTGACGATAACCGACTAAATGTTCCTCGTTGGCACCAACATTACGATTTATAACACTAGCTGTTGTTTCGAACTAATTGCAAGAAACGATAACGCATTCCTTATTTTTTTTTATCTCGAAACTCAATGGCGCACTATATTCCCGACGTGATGACACAAGACTGACTGACTAAGCTCCGCCACTAAACGACACTTTTATTTGTCTATCATAACTGTTTGATCCGAATTGAAGAAATGGGTTGTTTACTAACGTACCGACAGAGCGGGATTAGTCTCTGTGGATGCATGAAAATTTAATACACAATATTTGTTACTACTTACATAAAATAGAAAGAAAAACTTTGAAGTATTTCTAAGTAACGCCAACTTCACTACAGTTTTCAACTCTAGGGTTGTACTTCTCTAATACGTCGTATTATATCTAAAACTCCTATCGAATAGCGGACATACCATCGAATGATTTATGTAAAAATGCTTCAATTCAAATTGTTCCTGAAAATGATTATGACACACATTATTTTTCTTTCAAATTTTCCCAATTACATTATTATCTTATATTTGTTGGAATAAATAATAACATTACACATATGTTTCCCGAAGAGGGAGGCAGAGGAGTGTAGTTCACTTCCACACTTGACCTCTGATGTTAGGTATTATGTCCCACTATGGAATATAGGATAAGCTGTAAAAAGGAAAAAATCTTATATAATTGCTAGGTAACGTTTTGCCATAAATTGCAGTGACGTTATCATAATACATTTTCATTAGTTTGCATTCAATTATTGGTAATGTTTTAAGTTAGCTAATGTTTCAGATGTTCAATAACGTTTTAAAATATTTTATAATAGTACTGTAGCAGTACCATAATGGTATGCTTTAAATATTATTTTGAATAACATGATCCAAAATATATTTCGAAACAGATTCTATCGATATCACTACTACACGTTAGATCATATACAGATTTTTCTATCACAATTAAGATTTTTTACAATAAAACAAACGAGTAATGCAACTATGAAATTTTTGTAGAAAATATTTGGTAAAATTATTTTGTTATATTTAACTTTATTATACTTTCCCAATTTTATTGGCATTTTCAATCTATATTTATTTTTAATGTCACTGAGACATTGGGTACAATCTATAACACTTCGGAAACGTGATATGTTTATCCCGAAATATAAAGAAACGTGATGAATAAGTTATATTGTAACAAAAGACTTAAATTATTTAGTTCTACATAATAAACTTATGAAAACAGTTAGTGAGAACGGTCCTCAAAAATAATACTTCTGTATAATTTTACAGAACTTCAGTAACATATATGATATATTATTATGTAAAATTTGAACGCACCCACCTCATACAAATTTGATTAATGCTTCAGCTGTTTACAATTTTGAGGTTTTACATAATTTTTTTTCTAAACAATGTGTTCAAGTGATTTTACAATATTATGATGCAGATTTTTATCGTATAATGGATGATGGTAACCAGCATATCCTCGGTTATTCGACAAAGGAGTCATTAATAAAGTTACGAGATGACATACGAGCAGTAATAGAAGAACATAAAAAGAGACATCCTATTGGGTATTTATTTGACACTATAGTTATGCTATGCTTCTTTTTCAATGAGTTAACCGCTCATAAACACCTAGTAAAATATATAAATACACATCAATTATTTTAAGTGTAATCTTTCATACAAGTGTAACCTTTCATACAAGTATAATCTTTCATACAAGTGTAACCATTTATACTAGACATATCTTTTATAATCTAATTAACTCATTATATATGTATTGTGATTGTGCTTTCCAATGATGTACTAAATTCATTATGAGGTTATTTGATTACTGTATGAAATTAATATATATGAAGTATAATGGCATTAATAAATATATGTGATTTGCTTTTCAGATTTGAACTAATACGAAACATCATTTCCTTTTCATCGGAAAAAGTACTGCTCTCGGGGGTTGCATATACAGTCACATTAATTAACATAGTTTGTCTAATATTAACATATTTAATTGGGGAAACTTTACAAGCCCAAGCGCATTTGTTATGGGAGGCATTTTTCTTATTTATCATATTGATAATAAATTTTTTGTTTGCTCTAAACGAAGAATACTTGTACAGGAACGAAATACCTCACAGAGTGAAAAAAGTGTTAGGTGAGTACAATTAAAAAACATTTTAAGTTTTATAACCAATGATAAAAATATGTTATAGCATCAAACCATCTTAATCTATGAATATGTAATTTTCAAATTCATTCGAAATTGATAGTATATTTGACGATTTGAAACTTTTCTTATGTTGGATGGATTTCATTCACCAGCTTGGGGTGACCTGGTCTTCACTGCACCACTTGATCATTTCTCTACATGTCTAATTATTATTTATAAATACGAAATCCACCAAATACCAAATAAAATAAACTGCAGTAAGACACAATCTGCATAGGCAGTGAGAGATGTGATCCATAACCTGCTTGCCCAGCATTGGGATTATCAGCATAACCCCTCAGGAGAGATGACCAGCAGTGGGCTGCAATAGGCTGATGATGATGATGATGATTATCATAATAAGCCATTATAACTTAAAATACCAAATGACTACATAACAAAATATGACTGTCACTATGATCCAAGAGTGTAGCATGGTCCCACAGAAACAGCAATAAAATATCCTTATCAGTTTAGGAAGAGGTCTAAGATGCTATTGTAATCGTAGAATCCTTAATTAAATATGTGTAGTCTCATAAACAACACTTGGCCGACATCTGCCATGTTGGCCTTAATCCGTCTTATTGTGTGAGGAGACTTGCGTCCTACAGTGGAACGATAAAATAATTTATGATTATCTAATACATATAATTATCAATCTATGTACTTGCAGGTGTCATTGTATATGTTTGTGAGTGTATTTGTAAATTTGTAAGCCTTTAAATTTACAGTGTATTAAAATCTTAATGTCTCTTCAAACAGAAAATTTAGATGAAGCAATAGATAAGGCTCTGTGGAAGGAGAACCATTATCCACACCTATGCGCTCCATTCTCCCCTTGTGTCATACTGCAATGGACCTACAGGGATGGTAATGTCATTTAAAAATATCATTAATAATAATACAATTAGGTGTAATATATTAAGAAGCCCAGTCCCTACAGAGCAGATGACACTGAGTGCCAATAATCTCTGACTTTTCAAACTGTTTCTTTGCCATTATATCATTATTATAAAAAAAATTGTGATTCAAAATTCAAACCCACAAGTAATGTTGAGTATATATGCATCTATTGTTGTGTCCTATATGTCTGTACATCAATATTTAGTAAAATCGTAACTTATTTCGTCAAAAAAAATTGTTGTCAACATGTTGTTGTTTACTAATGTTTATGTTGTTGTGGTAATTAAAGTAAACTAGAATTTCTTTTATGTTCATTTTATTAATGTTTACAAGAAATTAAAGTTGTAGGAATGAAAATTATTTTATTGTCTTTGATTTACAACAACACTTGTTGTCTATGATTTCATATATAACATTTGGCATTGTTTCCACTGACAATGTAGAACAATACTATAATTTTATTTTTAATGAACAGCTCAGATGTCAATTAAAACTGATATCTGTATGAATATTTAAACTACCTTCGCACTTGTATTGCCAGAAGGGGTAGGCGGAAGAGTGTAATTCATTCCTACAATTCACCTGTTATGTTCTATGTTCCACCATTGAATAAGGGGAGATCATATTTCCATAAAGTGGATGCAAATCCATACCCCACATTAGTACTAGTAATTTCATGTTGGAAAAACCTAACAACAAATGACCTGGGGATTGAAACAAGGACTTCTCGATCAACAGCCACACTTGCAACCACTCAATTAACATGGCAGTCAATAATAAAAAATAATTTACACATAACTTAATGTTATAATACATATAGATAAAATGTAACACAAATTATATACAAAATCTTATATTGCATTATGGAAAAAGTATCAAATGTAAAAGAACATCTAATCAAGAGTTGATATAGTACCTTTTTTATGTCTGGGTGTAAAAAATATATGTATAAGTATATATTTATATGTATATATGAAGTTTTTCAGTCATCTAGCTACCATAACACAAGCTCTCTTGATGCTTATTATGGGATTTGGTGGCTGTGTGTGGAGATGTTCCAAGATATTATTATATACATTTTTACTCCCCTAGGTACCATAGTCAATCTACCCTGGGCGCTACTAGTAGAAGGAGATGTCATAGTACTAAGGCCGGGGCAAGAAGTCCCGGGACACTGCCAAGGCCTGCAACCTGAGGATCCCGAACTTTTCTTCGGTCAGATATTTCAACCAACTTCTCAGGTATCCAATCATTTTGGTAGTAGAAATTGTTCTCTTGTATATTAAAGTGTACTATATCACAAAAATGGACAACCAATGTCTATTAACTATGGACATAAAGAAACTTTAATGAAGAATAAACTTAGATGTGAACACAACACTTCAAAGTCTAATCAGTGTGTATACTAAATTTATTTGTCATAATAAAGTACAAAATTATAACTTGTACAGATAAAGAATTTGGTTTTATTTGCCATGTCGCTAGGCGTGGATACTAGGCAGGGTACGATGGCAGAGCGACTGGAAGTTTAATCATTGAATCAAAATACGAATTTGGTAATAACTGTTCTGTTATTCCATTTTCAAATGGATTCAGGTGAATTCAAATAAAAAGAATGTAAAACGTACATTGACGCCTGTAATCCCCAGGGAGGTAGGCAGAAAAGTGCAGTACACTCAAACGTTACATCAGTTACGTTTACGTCTCGCTATGGAATATATGGTGAGACTATTGCCATACACTGGAAGCCACTACTAAAAAAAATTAAGCTAGAAAAATCCTAACTAACGAGACAGAACAGACAGACATGAAGGTACATACATATGTTTGAATATTTAAAAATATCAACACAGTGCCATACATTGTGTAGGTGAAAGAACATTTCACAATGCCACGAATACGCACCCCTCATCAAAACAAAGCGTACAGAATGAAAGAAACGCCATATTTGAAGAATTTGAAGCTGGCTTTGGAGCAGGCAACCACAAGACCTGTCACTGTGTTTGAGAAACAGAGGTATTTGGTGAGTTTTTATATATGTAACATTTATGACCTTTCCAGTGTAATTTAAGATCCCTTCTGTGTTGATCGCTAGCATTCCGTAATTATAGGTATATAGCAATTGTAATCGAACACACCTTTATTTGTTTAACATTATATGTAGTATTTTTCTTCACATGTTCCCTGTTTTATATAACATATAAATGTAATTTGTTTATGTTTCCCTTTATATCCCATAAACTGTGTATCTTTTTGTATGGACTTGAAGAACTTGCTATATACTCCAACACTGGTGTCGTCCTACGATTAAATTCTTAATCATCATTCTTTGACTTGAATAATGTGGAACCGACGTGAAACATTTCAGTGTACAGTAAAAATAATGGAGGGCATAGTGTTGCCCCTTGTGATATCCCTAATGATGGTGGCGAGTTTCTTCCGGCACGTGTACCACCTGCCGGGCAGGACACATTGGACCGAGATATATTTCCTACAAACCATCGCTGCTTCCCTACCGCTGCTGCAGATCGTTTTTCCTATCGCTTGGGTTACACTCAACTGCTATGGATTGGCAAGGTAAGGTGATGTGATTCTGATGTAAGATGAGAGATTTGATTCTTTCAAATCTTATTGAAATTTATAATTTATAATGTATCAA
>DWDV01001849.1:0-12442 GCA_018245615.1 Mimoniades ocyalus | reverse complement strand
ATTTTACATTAAACACTCCCATACATTTAGTATGAGATAGTAGAAAGGTTTTAGTTTCCTTATTTTATTAGTGGTACGAGGTATTTAGTGGTAAGATAATTAATCTACACGTGTATCTACTTGACATTCATAAATATCATATTATACTCGTACATAATTATACAATGATAGGGTAAAATGAGTTGATACTGTTCCACTTAAAATAAGGAAACTAAAACCTGTCTACTATCTCATACTAAATGTATGGGAGTGTTTAATGTATAATTTATGGATATTTCTAATTTTTTTTTTTAAAGTTATTATTGTCATTTTACTCATTAGGTAGAATACTTTCGATATCAGTTTAAAGTTTTTTGATATCTGTAATAGTTACGAAATAATCGCCTGGTGCACACTTAACGATTACACCCGGTATAATGCAATGTAAAGACACAAAAAGAAATTCTATGAAATTGTCTACAAACACGGAATATTCGCATTCGCGAATGTCAGTAGCGGATATTCGTAATCGCATTCGCAAATGTTCAAAAAATGACATTCGTCAAATCACTAGTGTGTGTATTTGCGTGTGTGTACACAGTTTTACACGTGTGTTTATAATCAGCGTTTAATGAGTATAGACTCGACGCATTCACACGTCAGCAAATAAACGTAGACACTTACTTCAATATGTTACCCGATGACATTTTGCCTTTACCTGTAAAATGATCTGTTTTATCTCTCTCTCTCTCTCTCTCTCTCTCTCTCTCTCTCTCTCTCTCTCTTTCTGATTTAGACAGCTATCTCATAGATTATAATCGACAAAGTTATGGCTTTAACAAACCAAAGGCAGTTTATACATAATTGCTGGAGGTAATATAATAATCGTGTATGTGTTGCGGTCCCTTACGGGAGGATTCTTAAAGTAGAAAGGTATTCTGTAATGTATAAACATCTATATAAATACATACTTCTTTATTATTATTGTTTGAAGTACTTTATCAAACATGATCAGGTTTGTTTCAAACTGTAAATGGGGATTTTTCGGTCAGTGATAAAGAACTGCGAATGTCTTGGTGTAAAGGGCTTGGACTTAATTGAAACGCGTAGGTGAAAGGCACGAAACTTGACAGAGTGAAGAAAAAAAATGTAAGATTTGAAGCAAGAACGCGCTCGGCCGACGGGTGGAAGAGAGGGGGTGGGGTGGGGGGTGTTGCATTTTTTGTAAGCCATGCTTGTGCTTACTTTTGTTCAATTGCTTAGAATGGAATTAGATTTAAAAAAATATATAATTATAATGTTTTTAAGAGAGTAAATATGTCACAGAATTTGTATTAAAAGATTAAGCAACAAAACGAAATAAAAGCCAATCGATTTATACATATTTTCATGTAGACCCGGTACGTTTTCTACTTTTTTAAAGAAAAAAACTGAATTCGTGTGTTGAGAAATATGAGTTTTAACTTTCGTCTGCTGAGTAGCAGTGTAAACTGCTCTAAGCCCTGTGTTTCCATAAATGAGGTTCCGACATAGAGTGCAATGGGGCGGTGTACATAACAATTTGTTTTAAATCGGCTTGCTGCATTTCAGCCTCCATCCCGACTTAACCTACTTCGCGTCACTGCTTAAATAGACGGTTACATACGATACGCGTTTTTAAATCCTGACCCAGTATTTTACATATTCTCAAATCCCTTGCATTACCAGGAATTTGTGTTAAGGCATGTTTTTACCCGACGTCGTTTTTAAATAAAATGCTATCTACATTTAAGCTTGTTCCCAATGGTAATTATGTTAAGTTTTCTACATATTTTGAACACTAACACATTGTTATGAACGGATTTTCAGTCAGCATATAATTCGGGTATACGAGATCAAATGAACAACATAATACAATACAAATAAAATTATAAAACGAAACGGAACTCTTCAACTATAACATAATCTACATACTAATGTTGTCATTATACCTACAGTACCATACCAACTTTACATGCGCAAATATCAGTTTTCACAACACAATATGGTTTCTGCATTACAAAAAGGCGGCGATGTGTCAACTTGCGGTACGTTGTCGGCTTTGTAGAGTTATCCCTGAGCTAATAATAATATGAACGAATGTAAGATATGCCTATTATTAATATTGCGGTTAACGCGTATTCCATGTGCTGTGCGCTCGCTGCGAACACTGCGAGGGAGGGTGTAGGACGCGCGGTATCCGTCCGCGGCCATTGCCCTCTTCTATTAACCTTGTACAGTCGCGAGCTATCTACTATTAAAACGCACGTTTATTCCCCTTATCTCAACAACACTTTCAATGTTATGTTATGTTGCTTTCACGTTACATGTCGTCCACGTACAGTTACGAACACATCAAAAGAACATTTCCAGAAGCGCTCAACGCTTGTTACGTCCTCGCTCGTACAAGTGTAACGGCATTAATGTAGAGTCGATGAATATTTATTAAAATGCTTCATTCGAATATTTTCTTTAATGGATAATGACTAATTTTATATACGATTTTATATACGATTTTATAGACCATCACGCGTTAATATATCACACAAGTAGCTACATTATTTCTGAGTTTATTTGTTTAGTACAAATATGCTCTACATGTTTTCTACTTTCACTTACGTAAGGTTATGTGTACTCGACAATCCACCATGTATTATCGTTGCAAGTCGTACAATATTTCCGTTAGGTCGCAGACCCCAAGTCTAAATGAGCGTCAATTTGTTGGTGGATAAGTACCATTAATCTTGTTGATAGTTACTGTACTCCGGAGACCGTGTGTTCACCATAATGTGAAAAGGACAGTGTTGATAGTGTTTTTAATATGTCGCCTTTTGTTACCCAATTGTCAAGGGAGTTCATTGCACTCTATAATTAATAGTTATTTGTTAGTAGGATCCTGTTTGAAATTTTACGTTTGCTTATCGAGCTTTATTACACACATTAATTTATTGTAATGTACGCACGCATGTCACCCTTCGAATGGTCCCCACAATGAATGTCATGTTCGTAATAATAATATTATTCGTGCATCATTGTAATATTTCACTAAGTCCGAATGGATTTACGATATATGTGACCTATTCCATACGCAATCAAATAAAGTTATGATAGATCAAGCAGGAACCTTAACAGCAAGAACAAAGATTTAATAGCAAGAACAGAAGCAAGAAGTCCGTTGAAGATGTGACAAACCAGTAGACTGCTCGAAGATGCTCTTTGGCTTAGAGTGTTTCACTTCCACGCCAAATAGCCACTTTAAGCAGTCTTTTTGGTGTTCTCCGGGCCTTGCGCTTCACACGGCGCAGTATTGATCGATAACATCAGATTTTAGGCAGTTCGAGAAAAGACCCGTCGAAATCGAACACTGATGAGACATCCAATCAATAATGGACCGCGCACGTCGTAATAATGCAAAAGGCACCTGTCCTTGTATTGCACTGATTGTCTTGCACGCGTATGAATTTACAAGCCTAGTCAAGAATGTGGATTACAGTGTTAGACACAACCTCGCATCCCTAATGCGAGTGTTTGTCGTACTACTTTGAATGCGTGTATTGAATAAAACTTGACGTATTCATCGACTTGTCATCGTCGTTTGCTTATATATTAAAACATGTGATTGTTAAGCCCTAAAACATGTCCAACATGAATCATTACTATACACGTAATATTTTCACTTATCACCTGCACCGATCGTGCATAGAACATGTTGGAGGGTTAAAGTATGTATCTCTCGTAAAAAAATCGATATAATCGATACAATTATTCATGTTGTTAATCTAAGCTATATACAGAAATAATTATAGCCGTTTTGTACATAGGTACATGTCGTATTGTTATTGCGCTAGAGTACCGCGAACGTATGTCACGTCACGTCACGTTAACAAGGATACGTTTTGTGCAGTCTCCACTGTAACCGTGCTGTCAGATTGCAACGATACCGGACGGGATGGAGTCAATTCAGGACGGCGATACTCGTAGACAGTTGAGACTCGTCGAGAGTAGGCGAACCCGTATGCTCACTAGTACCGTAAATACTTCAGAAGTACTTACAGTTATTAACAAACACAACGCTCATTGTCTGCGTTTATGACAGGTGTCTGCGAGTGGTCTATCTAGTAACATTTAAGAGTTGGGAAAATGTAAAAATTCGCGCGTGATATTGACCTCCTTGTTGGCGCCGCTGTGTTATATTAGTGTATAGCGGGTCGCTTCCTGTTTTGATTTCGGCAAGAATTCGTGTATTAAATGGCGATACGAAAAGTACCCTCCAACACAAATGGAGAACGGAAAAGATACAAAGTACTTAGATATATTTGGATATTGTGGCACAGCAGCCGCTCTGGTTATTAGTCTTAATCACAAGTTATTTCTAAATTGTTCTCTGTTTCATGTTACCTATAACATTTTTCTTCTATCTTTTATAAAATACCGGTTCCATATTATATAGTGTTGCACTGTTATATTGCAAGTCATTTAATAAATAAATATGTAGGTATATAAAATGTTCGGCAATATAATGTAATGTTGCGATTCTAATGCCATTGCGTAAAGGGATGATTGGTGAAAGAATAAACCACGCTTTATCACAATAATATGTCGCATTTGTCAACATGTAACCGAATTGAACGATTACGTAACAATACGCTTGTAATCGCCGATGAGGTAGTCAGACGAATGTAGCACACTCCCATGTTTCACCAGTTACGTTTATGTCCTACTACATATTTAATAGCTGGTGAGCCTATTGCCATACACCGGGTACATTTCCAGACTCCGTGCCACTACTAAATTTAAATTAGAAAAATCCAGCAGTGCTCGACCCGGGATTTAAGTCCAGGACCTCCCGAACATCAGTCACGCTTGCAACCAACACGACCAACGGTCATTCAAGTGAAATGATGTCTTAAAACATATAAGCTTTTAAAGAATGCATACATATGTATGTATTTGTGATGTTTTTTTCTGTCATTCAAACTATATAATTTATACATATTATTACTAATTTATTTATGAAATATACATAATATACATACGAGTGTGTACGCGAGAGAACTGAGTGATGGAAACCTGTGGTTAATTAGAAACTACGGTCTGTACGCGGGGTACAGTATACTTAGATTTTATAGAAGAAACTTTAGAGTCACTCAACACTTTGTGGTTCTTAAGGCTTTCTTAGAAAACTGGTCTGTGTGAAATAAACGTCTGCGTAAAGGCACGTCCATGCGACATACTTTCCTATTGACGGACGCATTAGTTCTACGCGACGAAAGTCAACTTGCCGCGAGAGCAGTTAAATAGAAACCTATCTCGATTCTGTGATTGGTGTTATAGTGATTTCGTGTTATAATCGTTCTATATTCGATTCGTGCTCGTCGGTGCCTTCATGCCGTAGAACCGTTTTATTGCCACTTGGTTGGGTGCCATTATACATATATCTTTTAGTGAAATGTTTTACGGCCTACTGACTTACGGTAAAAAAGTATTTATATTTTTATACGTTCTAAGTGTTGTTTACCTTTCATTACTTAAATATAATAATTGTGTAAGGCATACTTTGACGTGTCGTAAAGAAATATCTCCGAGTTACTGAACGAAACACGTTTTAACTTATGAACATATTTATATACATTTTGTAGTTTATCGCATTGTCTACTTGTGTATTTACCAAATATCTAATTTTCATTTGGAGTATTTTCTCGATTGTTCACTTGAAACACCGACTTTAGTGTGATCGATGGTCCATAAATAGTATTCTCTATCCAATTGGCGCAGTCGCCATTAGGTCTACTTTAGGTTCGAAGCGTTAATTTAGTGTTAAAAAAGATCGCGTGGCAGTGTCCACCGGGAAAAATGAATTGAGGTGGATAGGCTGATTAAGTAGTCACTTAGTATCGTCTTGTCACGCAACACCTCGCCGCCGCGGCGTGCCCTGGCTCGCCACGGCTATAATTAATTAGCGGACATTGATTATGGCTCCACTCGTTCCAAGTGTCAAACCTCACGCTTACAGCAACGTTGTAATTGAACTAATGTAACCCGAACCCTCTTTCACAGCGTTTTGATGTAATACTGTCGGGTATAAGTTTTAACGTGATGTTTTTAAATATTAGATAGGTACATAGCGGGATTTACAAATAAATTTACTTTATAAGTAAACGTAATGCTTATTTTTTTTTTTCGTATGCATAGATTATGGAATGGTCTTGTATCCGATCCAAACACTTATTAGTAAAAACTGTGTCGTAGCTTCTTTTGACATTCCATTGACTGATACAGGCGAAATTTCGGCACTGATGGGCGATAGTCCGCGGACGGCACATGATAATTACATTACCAAAGAGTACGAGGGTATACTACGCATTGCAATAAAGTCGCGTAACGTATCGTATGTAACCAATTTCGCTAACCCGTTCGAGGCCGACGATGCATTTATTATTCTATTTTATATAGTCGTTTGGTTCGGACGTATTTGGCGGTGGAATGCGGGCCGGTGCACGGCGACCTTAGAAGTTGACCACTGCGGCGGAAGTGCGCGCTGTGTTGCTTAACCGTCTGGCAAAGCCGCTGATTCGTATTCGACGCAGGCGACGCCATGTACCATCAGGCGTGCCCCGTTATTGCTCCGTTGCATTGCAGATATCGCAATGCGATCCCGATATGGCCACTACGTATTATATTGCGTTCTAATTATTAATAATCGTTGTCGCGATACACTTGTTTCGTTTGTCACGTCATTGTTATATTTGAGCGATCGTGTCCGCATTTCAATTTTGGGTGTGCCCTTGTCGAATAGCTTAACAGTTGCGTTTGGGTCACAACGTTTCATGCGTAAAAACAAACGGCAACAGAAACTTAACAGTTTATGATCAATTCAAGTCGGGAGCCAGTTTCGGTGAATATAAGCGAACGAACACTTATTGAAGAACGGAGTGTACACTTTAAAGATAATATCCTCCGTCTCCTTACACGACCTCATTATCATCTCAGATAGTTCAACGTCTTTGCTTTAAATGTCAATCGATTCCGGCATCTCATTCAATTTATTGCCAAGATTAAAACTGACCCTTTTGCATCGGAATGTGGCCGCGCACGGAGGACGATAACTATAGCAATTTTGCTGCTGGTATCCTGTCATATGATTACTTCCAATAGAAGATTAAACTATATATAGTGAGTGACCAGTTAATCAGTGGCTTACAAGAACCTTGGGAGAACAAGACAATCTTCATTTACTTATCATTTTGCCCACTTCAATTTGTCCTGGTAGTAATATACAATTTAGTTTTTTTTTAAGCTGATATCTCATAAAGTAAGTATTATACATTCTTCAATAGCTCTCAGTTAAATTAAAATGAAGAAAGAAACTGTTGATAAAACATAACCATTCGCGTTTTAATTCAATTATATTTTTTGGGCGTAAATTAATATTACGAAAGTTGTATAAGATAAGTTTCATATTATCGAGCTGAGCGAAGTAATTAGATTTCTACTATATGTTGACGTTCTTGGAACTTGGTTCATTAACTTTTGATTTTTGTTGAAGTTTATTTTCAATTACCAACTTGAGATTTCATAATAAAAAAATTAATATAAAATGTATTTATCTAAGGCGTATTAACTTACATATTGAAAAAATGTTTATATAATTATTTACTGTAATGTCTGTTAATATACATATGTATATAGTGAACAATTTGGTCAACATCATTGCTTCTATGCCGGGTACATGTTTAACTTAAAAGCTTGGTCGTTTTTGGCCAACTACATATTTTTACTTACTAAATTTAGTGGCGTAATAACTACCGGGGCTGCTTTGTACATTACTTTAATAGCAATATAAACATAAGAACAAGAGGATAAATAATAAATTTGTCGAGTAAAATTGGCTAAGCCTTCAATATACATATTTGAGAATAAGATCATTTAAGGACTGAAGTCCTTTTGGATTCGCGATTAGACTTCCTTGATTGAGCACGCAATATCCATCTGATCTATCTGTAAACTAGTATGTTCCAATAACACAAAAAATGACTAAATTACAAACGAATACGCCTTGGCGAGAAACCCAAGCGAGTTGGCCACTGAGCTATGAAGTCACGCGGGCACGGTATGTGTTGCACTTTCTCGGCCGCGCCGATACCGCGTTCGACTCTTGTTTTTATGGAAAATATATACTAGTTACGAAAATGCAGCATATTGTCTCGGTTAGTGGATCTCTTTTAAGTAAAGATACAAAAGTAAAGAAATCATAGCGTTAATCCGTTCGTTGGAAGTAATGAGTGAATTATGAATTTGATTCGTCACGGTAATGACATAGTAAACGAAATCGTTGCATCTGCTATTGCGTATATACTTCCCTTGCAAATAGGATCCAACTAGACCTTCTGAAAGATTATACAGTTATCAAAATAACAATCAGTCTTCTGCTTAACTATAAATTAAGTGGGATAAATAAGGCGATTAATCAATTTTGCAAAATCAAATGTTATACTATACTAAATATATACTTTCAAATTCACACTAGATACCAAAATTTAAACTTTTAAGTATTTGCAATTGGCTAAAGTAAAATATTGTAGAGGAGGCATTGCTGCTAATATATTAGTGTCCAATCGAATGTAAGGATTTGTTTTATTTGTATGAGAATTTCTCAGTAAGGAAATACACGAGACCCTTCAACCTGTACGAAACTAGTGTTTCGACTTTCATTTTAGCTTAGTATTAGAATGATAAAAAAAACAATTAAGAGATTGATATAATCGCTTTGTGTATAAATATGAAGCATGTGTCATTAGAAAAACAAAAGTGATGTCAAATATTAAGAGTGGCTCTGATGCTTTTGTACAGTTTACTGAGCCATTGAGCCCGACAGACTCGCTCGTACAAACAAATATTGAAGATTAGGTTATCGATTTAATTCAGCGGGTTTTCTTTTATCGAATATGCAGATTGTTTTAATAAAATAATGTGTGGTAACGGCGTGGGAAAACGTTTTTATGGTTCTTCTAATATGATTGCTATTTCTGTAACACAGTCGACCAATATTTTCACTCGCTGCTCATTGAATACTAGAATAACTAGTGCTCAATGTTTTTTTTAATAGTAACAAACGTAACGTAACATCACGCCTGTCATCTACGAAGAGGTAGGCAGAGGAATGTAGAACACTCCCAATTTTCACCAATAGGTGTTGAGCCTATTTCCATACACCGGGCACATATGAAGACTCCGAGCCACTACAAGAAAATCTAAATTAGAAAATTTAGTAGTGCCAGACCCGGGAATCGAACCCAGGACCTGCCGTTCGGCAGTCGCACTTACAACCAACACGACCAACGAGGCAGTCTAATCTTAATAGTGTTAGTTTTTTTAATAATGTTACTAGTATATGCAGTGACAGTAGTAAACGCTCTTATGAATGACTGTTTTAAAATAAAATTATGTTATCTTTGTCCATTGAAGCTAGTAAAAACCTTTTTTTCAACAAGACTAGCATAGTCGGGGCGTCGCCCCTTCGTTAACAAGATTTTACTGCAAGTCGCATAGCGACGAAGGCAATAGCCAACGCTAAATCAATTTAATCTACGCCGAGGGATTCGATGTCCGGTGTCGTCGACAAGAAATCTGATAGCACCCAACGCTTTATATGAAACATTCCGACAATAAAACGTTAATTAGTCAATTATTATATGTCTGCAGGACGCCATGTTAGTTGAATTGCTAAAAGTTTCAAAACAAGAAAACAACGATGAACGCATCATTCAGACAATTTTATTGTGACAGTTTAAGACATTTCAGAGTGAGTTCTTGAATGAATAAGTATGTTAATGCTTAAATTCTTCACAGCATTTAATTATTTTACGTATTGGAGACAGATATCAGTTGTCAAAGTTACTATGTGACGCGATAAAGTCCAGTCCAGTTTTAGATGTTTCGATTCATGCTGTCTTCATAGCAAGACGGTGTCTAATATCAGAACAAAACAAAATTTTCATTTCATAAATCTTAAAATTGACATAAATATAAAGGTGACAAAGGTATGAACAATAATTTTCAATTGTCTATTTTTCGTCTGCGATAAAATCATGTTTAGAACTGATCATTGAACTACATCATGTTTAGAATTCGCCGCGGATCTCCCACAATCCTACTGTTATTGAAGCTCGCGAGATCATCGTGATTCATGGCGTGTTTTATGGCCGCGTTAATTATTTCACAGTGTGTGCTCATTAGCTTTGTTAATCGTTAAATTATGAACAATGACGCTTTTGCTGCGTGGGCACAGATTATAAAGCAATCCCTATGAGCGCATGCCGTTGTCAGCCGCTGGATTCATTAGCATTTATATGCAATGTAACAGTACTTGTTTAATACATACATATGTATATAAACTGTTCTATTGATTTATTGCTTTGAATATATGTAATTACGGACTATATCAGTATTGTATACATATATTTATTAAATGACAAATTGGTCACGGGTGTGATCCAACTCCACCTGGAGTCAATATAGTATTTAGTGATACAATTCTACAAAATTGGAAGAAGATCATTACCTGACAAGCTCCCTTTTACATTTTTATGTCCTTTTCTATTTTTTTTAAATGTTGATATCACTAAATGATAGGCGATCACTACCTTCCTAAACATTATACGTGATTTGATTATGTTTCATGCAATTTTAATTATTATTATTATATCATGTCAAGCCCCAACTTGGCGATTTATTGCATGTACCAGTGTTGGGTGAGAAGGGTGGGCGGGCGTTTCTAACAGAAATATTGATTGTATAACCTAAAAGGTGCTTCGTTTTGTTTAGGCTTCCGAATCAATGGGTCAGCTGAGTAGCAAATGACTCACGAACGGCCACGTGTCTTTTTACGTTGGGGGTACTCTTTCGAAATTAGGGTTCACGTTTTTTGCCAAGTTTATAAATGGCTTCCTTGGAAACACAAACTTGCTTTGCATCGAGAGTTAATTGTTAAAACTATGTTGTTTTGTAAGATAAATTTGTATATTATGATACATGTTCGTGATTGTATAGTTTATTTTTGTGATTTACAAACGTTAAGTGTAAAGTTTACAGGATATGAACGTGACTGACTAAATTTACTCTCTTTCTTTCATTACTTACTTCTTTTCTTACTTTAAATTGAGGGTGGCAAATGGAAAGTGATGATTAATCATATAACATTATTTGAATTTAATAATTGAATGTCCTGGCATAAAATCGCTTTGTGAGATTAATGCAATGGACTGACGTTGTTGCAAATTATAAGGTGCGTAAATTATGTGTTTAGACAGTGATTGCCTGTTTAGGATATGGCGTTACGTCGAGGCGACGGTAAACGCAAATGAAGGTAAACGGGTTAAGAAACACCTAGATTGTATTGGACGCAAGGTTGTTAAACTCTTGTTTGCTGCCACTGGACCTCTATGATGGACCCTGGATCAAGTTGTATATGAATAAATAACAGATAATTGGCGCACATGATAAATATGAATGTGTCCTAACCGCACTCCTGTGTCGCATTTTTTATTACGCGCCTGAAGCCAATGAAATTACTTTCTATTTTCAAGACGTCTCCAGTACTTTGTGTACAGATAATCACACGAAAAGAATGGATTGAAAATACAGATAGCTATACAAAAATGGTAAAATACTTTTTTCTCCTTTGTTTGTTTACTTTTTGTTAATACACATTAAAACTCAATTTTAACGTAACGTCACGCCTGTTATCCCCGAAGAGGTAAGCAGAGGAATGTCGAACACTCCCACGTTTTCCCATAAACTCAGTTTCCATCATAATTAAAACAAAAAAGGGAATTCAACTCATAACATCCCTCTTTTAGCTTCTGGGTTGAGAATATTAACGTTTTAAACTTTTATGAGGAGGAGATATGTATATTCGTGGACAAGCTATCAGCGCTATCACTGAATGAAGCAAATGGGATCCAATTTTCTTATTTAAGATGGCTATAAAAACATAACGTAACATCACGTATGTAATCAGCGAAGAAATAGGCAGAGGAGTGCAGTACACTCTCACCTTTCACCACAGGTCAACCAGGTTAGTCGTAAGGTCAATCTAACGTTAAGGTCGCTATACCGACTTAAAAATTTCCTTCCTTATAGTACTAGGGTATTACTCATTAATAGTCTTATTCTCCCTATCATAGATTATGCGGATGTGTCGTACCCAGACCTAACCGAAGAACTTCTCGACAAACTAGAGCGCCACCTTAATAAATGTATCAAGTTTATTTTCAATCTTCGTAAATATGATCATATCTCAAATTATCGAAGCCAGCAAAACTGGCTTAATATTCGTCAGAGGCGTAATTCTAGAATTCTTGTGGTTCTGTATTCTATATTACACGATCCAACTTCTCCCTATCTAAAGGAAAATTTTCATTACCTCTGTTCAAATCACGACAGA
>DWDV01001848.1:0-12442 GCA_018245615.1 Mimoniades ocyalus | reverse complement strand
TTCGGCACTCGCACTTGCAACCAACACGACCAACGAGGCAGTAAATTATATTAGTAAAATTTGTAAAAAACGATATGTGCGCGTCAACTTTTAAATCGAGTACCCTAGAGTTTAAAGCTGATTTCTAAAACACTAATCCGTCAATGCTTATCTAATCTGTCAATGCTTATTTAATCAATTTAAATAAATAACATCAAAATCATCCACTAAGCTATTTCATTATATACTACGAGTATAAGGTAGAAGTGGGTATAACATTAGTGCTCAAATAGCCGTCCATTACCCGCTCCAAGGTGTGAAAAGTCCTTTTAGGATCTTAAAAGACCTATCAAAATAAATATTAAACGTGTTTCGCTGAACAGGTGTCCTTAGGGTTGCTTTACGAGGCACTCTTCAGCCCGTGAACAACTTAAAAGCTGTAGACATGAACAATATTACGTAAGGTGCATGAAAGGACACGTCCTAAACCTGTTTCGACCGCGGGTCGTATATTGAGTCATACAAAACCGCGTGCGGCTGACATTCAGATGATCGTTAATGGCAGTTTTTTAACACCCTTACTGCGCCTTAGAAAACACGTTAATTTTATATGTGAAGAGAGTAGCAAAAAAGCAAGGGGTAGTCAAAGTGGCCGATGGCGCCTACCCCAAGCAAGACTGCGGCATTGTAGTCAGTTAGATCTGTTAGCATCTGTTAGTGTCAGTTAGATCTGTTAGCATTCGTTATTCAAATTCAAATTGCATTTATTCAAAATTAGTTCCTTAAAATACCTTTTGTACGTCAAACTGGAACTACCACCACGTTGATATGTCCATTTTAAAGCTGATTTCAGATACATTGCAATTCCCAAACACTGGGATGATTGCCTCCAGTAAGCTTAGAGCTTAGAGCAACGACCACACCCTTGAGACCGAAACCCAAATTGTATTAACAGCAATTACTATACGGTAGAAATATATATAACGATATGTACTCTAATGTAACAATAATGTATGGAAATGTAGAAGGAAAACGAAGATTAGGATGGAGGAAAATTATCTGGATAAAGGTTCTTCGCTGATGGTTTATCAAGTGTACCCAATCTCCATTCATAATCACAGGATCACAAAGACAAGTTACGTTAATGATTCTCAAACTTCATAAGAATATGGCACTCAAAGAAGATGTAAATGATAAGTACTATTGTATTTCTGTATAAGTAAGTTTTGATATCGGTTCTTCGATATAGGTGTGTAATAGGTGTGTACAAGAGTAAGCGTGAAACAGTACACATTATATGAGTGGTATATATGTATGTATATACGAGTATGTAGGTACATTAAAGTGTTACTGGAACGTAATTTTGAATGGTTTTCAAGTAATAATTATAATCATTTAAGACTCGAATATTATGAGACTATTAAAGTGTTTTTTTGAACATACATATGTTTGCCTCTTATTCTATATAAATATGTAAAGTTTATAACTTTGTTATGTTATTGTTACATTGAACTGACCTGTAACAATTTTCATTGTTATTTGTTATCAACTGTCTACAGTTGTCCATTGTTTGTTCACAGTTCTATACAGAGCCCATTTCTAAGACTGCAGTTATATCATATCTATACTAAGAGTCCCGACCCCTTTTATCGTTCCACTGTTAGAACATGAGTCTCCTCTCAGAATGAGAGGGTTAAGGCCATAGTCTGCCACCCAGGCCAAGAGCGAGTTGGCAGACTTCACACGATTTAGAGAACATTTTTTTTGATAATTCTAAGGTAGTGTGCAGGTTTCCTCAGGATGTTTTCCTTCACCGTTATAGCAAGTGATATTGAATCTTGAAACGCACATTTTGTAATAAGGTGACTTTTGTAACGCAAATTTTGTAATATAAGACTCCCAGACTGAGAGATCGAATTTCAAACCACTAGGCTATCACTCGTACTAAAAGAAAATTTTTATAATAATAATCGTTTTGAGGCATTTCCACACTGGGTCATCTGATCTCAAAGTATTAAAAGAACCTCTACTATGATAACGAGACGGCTTATCATCGACATAATAAATATAAGTGTAAAACGTAACATCACGAATGTAATCTCCAAAGAGGTCGGCAGAGGGGTGTAGTGCCCTCATAAATATAATAAAAATATGTATTTGTATAGATACCTTCTTTCGTATACACGTAAACTTCGCATAAGTAGTCAACACACAAATATACATGCTGGTGGGGAATAAAACCTAGGACCCGAGGGTTAGCAGTAAGGTTCATTAACCACTGAACCAACAGGCCAATGAAATAAAAATATATTAAATGAGGACATAAATATTAAGATAATTAAAAATTAAAACACCAAACACAACTACATATAACAGACCTCATTGGGGTGACATGGATTTTAACCGAAGCTAGGCTTAGCGCGAGGTCACTGGAATGGACGTCCATAAAACGTGAAGTTAATTCAGATTTGCATAAGAGCTTAAACTGGTCTATATTAGGAAAAACTCAAAAGCTTATATGCTTTGTCTTGCAAATTTCTCTAATGAGATTGAGTGCCACCTAACAATGAGTACAGGTAACATTCAATAGATATTGTACCCAATGCCAGCAAGGAATCAAGAAATCAGTTTCAATACAGTATCATCGTGCATTAATGTTGACGTGACATTATGTATTCCCATCCAGCATAAAGGTGGAACTGAATGGATTATTGGATTGTACGGGTATAGGATTGGACCCGTCATTTAACAGTTATCAACGACTTTCGTAATCCAATGTATATTTTTATTATTCAACCCACCTATTCAATGATGCGACGTAAACGTAACGTGGGAATGTACTACACTCCTCTGCCTACCTCTTCGAGGATTAAGGGCCGCGGTGTTACTTTTTCTTTTTCTTTCAGGAAATAAAAACTTATGCAATCTTTTTCAAAGCTGAATTTTTATTTAAGAATGCAAGTTTCTAAATCTCCGCGATTTGCAAACTATTATACATTGGAATAAATGGGATTTAAGAAACTGAGCTACATTCGTTATATTCTCTCGCGTTTTCAGGGGCTTACATTACATTTAAGAATCTTCAGACTAACTCGACTAACGACGACTATTTGACAAGCTCTAGTAAACTCATAGGATTACGGTTATTTTAATTTTAGTCAGTGATTTAGTTAAGTTGACAGTTTAGTTATATATATTATGGATGTGAGTAAGGATGATGTGAGTACATGGATCTATGTAAAATATGCGTCATGTTAAAGAATTATAATAATATCTTAGCTTTTCTGTCTTTAATCGTTAATGCGTGTTGAATTATTCATCTAATACGGATAACTATGTAATTCACGTTTGGACATGCTTTTTTTGTATTTAATTATCTATGTATTCAAAATGTAAGGTCACACCTGTAATTTCCGGAGAGGTAGGCGGAGGAGTGCAGTACACTCCCACGTTTCACCAGTTATTTTACGTCCTATTATGATATAAGGGGTGAGCCTATTGCAATGCACCGGTCTCAAATCTAGACTCAGAGCCACTACTAGACATTTCTACTAGAAGATATGTATAATTTAGAAACAAAATCCGTACCCTACCGAGATTTAAACCCAAGAACTTTCGATCAGCAGTCGCGCTTGGAACCATTCGAGTAACCAGGCAACCATGTATTTATTATTTTGAGTGTTAATTAATTAATTAATTTAATTTAATTTGTTAATTAATTATCGTTAATTAATCATCATACTCTGTCATCACTAGTCATTTGTAAGACAGACAATACTTCACGTTTTTTTTTTCGATGCATGTAATTGTCCCACTTTAATATTTTCCTTTCACTGTAATAAACAATGCTAGTTTAGCTGTAACAATGTAATTGTAACGGCGTAGTAATAACGGCGTAATTATAACGGTGCAATTGTTACGGTGTAGTTGTATCGGCGTAGTAGATACGGCGTAGCTGTAACGGCGTAGCTGTAAAGCCGTATTTGTAACGATGTAGTTCTAACGGTGTATTTGTTACGGTGTAGTTGTAACAATTTGGTAAGCTATTAAACTAAATGCGGGAGGTGTATTAAGACTTAAATTTACTACTCCAAAATACGAGTACACATTGTTCGGTGTGTCATGTGCCGTAGCCTTAACTTTTTACTTAGTTTGCTTGCGAGCTTAGTTATTGAGCTCGCAATGTTAGTAGTCTCATTAAATACTAAACTCGTGGAACTATAAGGTGTGTATGCACAAAGGCTTGCACTCGGGATTCGCAGCCGCAATAAAAATCTCTCGTTTGACGTTAACATCTAAATTTATAGCTCTCGAAATCATTATTTATAGCATTTTATTTGGAGCTTTTATATGTTAAGTTTCAAATAAATTATAATCTCCTACATACAATATATAAATAAGTGTGTCACGTTCGTGTAAGGACAGTGATATTTATGACTCGGTGTTCTCTGTTTACCTCGTAAGGGGCCTGGCGTGATGATATATAAATAACAAAATAAATAAGTGACCTACAAATGCGTAATCTCACGCCTCTAATCCCCGAAGGGATAGGCAGAAGAATGAAGTACACAATCGCGTTTCACAAGTTACATTTACGTCCCACTACGGACGGAATAGGTGGTGAACCTATTGCCATACACCGGACACATATCTGGACTCCGAGCGAATAATAGAACATTTAAGTTAGAAAAATTTTATAGTGATCGACCCGGGACTTGAAACTAGGACCTGTCGATTGGCTTGTCCTGGCACGCTTGCAACCAACATAACCACAAAGGGAGTCGACAGGTAACTAGTTTAATAGTTGATCACAAATCAAGTTTGTAAGGTTTGAGCTTTACTAATGAACATTTTCCATTTAATAAAGCCTGCAAATAGATGTAAACTGGCCCGTGTATGGCAATAGGCCCACCACCAATTCCATAGTGGGACGTAAACGTAACTGGTGAAACATGGGTGTGTACTACATTTCTCTGCCTGCCCCTTCGGAAATCCAGGCGTGATGTTACGTACAAGCAAATGTAACTTGAAAATCGTGTATACAGTGTTTGTTAAACTTTATCGGATTTCCGAAAATTTCACTACTGCTACAATGAAGTCCTGATTCATGCATAAATAGTCTCTATTATTTTTCACTGCTTAAATTTTAGATTATAGCTCTATTCAAGTTCAAGCTCAGTTCCGCTTCCGCAAACTACCTTTTTCACTAACTATAGAAGCACCAATATAATGCAAGGATCATAAAAATGTTATTAACTCTAAGTAATATTCACAGAGTACTTACACAACAGAGTAACATTTGAAATATTCTTCGATAATACCACGAAAGTAACGATTACTTTAAATTTAGATTTTTTGTTCACTTAATAAGACGGTTGTGTTTTTCTGGATATATTACTAGAGGGAACCTGGTGATAATGTTTCAAGCAAAAAATAATTGTTTATTACAGAAAAGAGTAAAATATTTATGCAGTATTCACCATTACAATTTCTAATCGTATTTACCATAATAATAGTACATGGGTATTCTACTGCACGACGCAAATGGAAGCCTATTTTATCCCACCTTAAGCAGTATCGTTCTTTTGTCACCACACTGGGGACTAAGTCGAAACAACTAATATCTTAGTACATGATATGATTTGGTTCGTAGTAGTTCATCTAATTATGTGGCAATATACTTGTTTAATTTTAATTAACGTGTGTTAGACTTTGTATATAACTCGTAAAAAAGTGTTGATTTAACTTAAAATTACAATACCGCAAGCGGAAATGTTCGACTTTTTGTATTACGGTGGAGTACTCTGTTATTAGCTATTCTGCATTCGTTCTGTGGGAACGTTCGCTTTTACGTTAAATATGTGCTATAAAAACGTCATGGAATTTGTTTAATAGGACACCTTTATTCGCGCTCACCACAAACTCTTTAAAAATCCTTACGCCTGCACAAGCTTAGCCAGTTTATACGAAATATATTTATTCGTTACGTAAGTCGTTTTACTCCCCTAAATAATGGCAATAATTTTATATATCACGCCTGTTATCCCCAAAGAGGTAGGCAGAGGAGTGTGGAACACTCCCACGTTTCACCAGTTGCGTTTACGTCGTACTATATAGTAGGTGATGAGCTTATTTTCTCCTTAAGGTAAGAATTTACTCTTAAAAAAACTGTCATTAAAAGAAATGGAAGCGAAAACGTCAAAGGCCGTTAAATAAAATCAATACTCTGGTTCGTAAACGAAACGAGAGTCGAGCCAGGCGTACACGTTCAGTGATTTATAAACGTTCATTCGTTCTATTTTCGAATAATTCCGGAATGCTTTGATATCATTGGCGCGTATATATGTTGTGACTTCATGGACTTTAATCGAAAAGTAATTTAATACCTATTTTCATTCGTTTTCAATTGTTTCCCGTTTGAAACGGTTTTCGTTATTATACTTCTTTCAGCGATTTGTTGTATTTTATTGATAGGAACAAAGTTACAAATGATTTTTATATAATTACCGTTTTAATACCATGTTAATAGTTTTTCAACCTGTGAGGTCAAATCGATTGCAATACTCTACCCCATTGCTGGAATGCTCTGATGTATTTAACACCGGAACACCGGCGCTGGTTGTCTTTAAACTGCGAGAAAAATATTGAGCAGGTTCCTTTTTATTGTGATGTGTAGGTAGGTATCACCATCTCCATATTTTATTTGATTTAACCTGTTAGTATTCACTATCACGAGTGAAGAGTTTATTTCTTTCTGTATAATATAATATACTCTTTATACGAGTAATATAGGAATTTCTCGTCGAATATACAAGTATACAAGAACAATTCCTGTGACGAAAAGATATTACTAATAGAATGCAATATGTGGAATTCTTCAATTTGCTTCGTTGAGTATTAAGTTGAAGAATTTTTTCATTTAAGTATAACATGCACAGTACAGCAGTACCTATTCGTTTCATGCAATCACTGTATAACATTGAATAACTATAATATCATCAAAACACTCAATAAAAAGATGCGTGAGTCCAAATACGCGGAGTAATATTTAAATTATGCATAGTACATTATATAAGTATTTATATAAGTATTTATATAAGTATTTATATAAGTATTTATATAAGTATTTATATAAGTATTTATATATTATTAACAAGCTTCTACCACGGCCTTGCTACCGTCGGTCTGAGCTCATGAAGAAGAACTATTCAGGTGCGAAACCAGTTGGGCTACCCCACAAAAACCTCCTTGCAGTACTCAAGTACGAGTACCTCCATTATTTAATTAAGAATGTATTTCATTAAACAGATATTTGTTAATAATGCCAGTCCAAAAACGATTAGAATAACATTACCTGTTAGGAAAGACAGTCTTCGCATAGCTGGAAAGGGATGGTTGCCGGACGTGTCCAGCAAGTCAAGCTGGTACACTTCGCCACGGATTCTGTATAGCTTGCGGTGAAAGTCCTCGATCGTGGGCGTGTAGCTGTCCTCAAACTTGGTGCCGAGGAACCGCGCCACCAGAGACGTCTTGCCTACCCGGGCTGACCTGCAAACAAGGAAAGGAACCAAATAAAAATAACATCTTAGAATAACTTATACATTGCCATGTCATCACAATTTACCTAGAGCCTGTAATATGCTATGTCAGACAGCTGACAGACTGCATATGTTTTTTTCATTGTACATATGTATAGACATGCTCCAGCTACCGACGCCGACGGGCAGCAGCATGGGCGGCGCGAGAAGTTATGTTATGTGATCCCCAACCCGCATGCCCAGCGTTGAGATTACGAGCAAAAGCCCTCAAGGGAGGTCAATGTCCAGCGGTGGACTTAAACGAGCTCATGATGATGACGATGGTGATGGAGGTTGGTCCTTTTCACACATATATCTGCCATGAGTAAGAATACAAACTACTATCGACGTCTCAACAGTCACGATTGCTAGCCAATCGATGCAATGTCAAACAGGCCAATTTAATTTTTACTCGTAGCATATATACTCGTATATTATTACCAATGGAAAATTCCATTAAAAAAGGTTCATCACAGTTTTTGTTACTAGTAAAAGATAACACACAAATGGCAGAGGTATTTTCATTGTTACATCATTAATGTGGGTGTTAACGTTCTTAACAAATATAAATTTGAAATATTTACTTTAAAATGTACAAAAACAGCGGCGTTTGGTTATTTAAGATAATAATGCCAACAATACGACTTTTGTTCTGTTCTGAAAAGTCTCCAAATTCTTTTAAAAAATCTGAGCAGAAAATAAAACATTGGTCTTATGATTCTTGGTGTTATGTATGTAGATACATCCTTACGAGAGATTATTTGAAATTTTTTTTGCTGGTATCAGGAAAAAATGCTAATGCAAATGTGTACCTATCCACGAATTGTGTTATTTCAAACTGAGACGTACCTGAATATAATTCTAGACTCGAAGTACCTTCTGTCAAAAGTTACCAACTTTTTTGTAGCGCCGTGAATAAAATCAACATCATTCGTTCGTTATCTATGAATAGAAATGCTTCGGTAACAAAACTTTTTATGTCTTGTTTCGTAGTGGCGTCTTTATTATTGGATGGATGTACTGAAAATGTAGGGTCCGCAGCATCATGAACGCTTCGAAGTGGAAAGTGCACTACTACCTACATATAAATCTCCTAGTACTAGTACTAACTAAATACTACTAGAATCTTACTACCTATTATCTTATCTTTAATCTTAGTACTGACTATAATCTAGTCATAATCTTGCGTAATTTTAATGTTATTCTGACGTTAATAGTATGAATTGGGATAGATGAACATATATTTTGAAAGTCAGTAAACCCACAATTATAACGTAGTTTCTACTCTATGAAACACTACATCAAACTTAATACATTTCTGTTTTAAATTTCCGTGTTCTGATAGTTCAAATTAGCGTGACAGCCAGGAGTTATTATTCAATTACTATCGGGAGATTACAATGTATGAATCGCAATTAATTTTTTCTTTTAAATAAAATCTAATTTACTTTCTTACTTACATTTACTTACTTACATTTTAACTTACTTACTTACATTTTAACTTTCCTTCACAGGAAGTACTGCGCGTTCAACCGAATGACTAATTAGAAATCTAGCTTCACTATCTGCAAAGGTTTGCTTGACAATATGTGTAGATTTCGCTGGCGAAACACTCAATGTTACACTACTAAAGTCACAGCGTAATCAACTATACAGTAAGTACAAGTTAATGTTCTTTTTACTATTCTTATCTGTTCTTAGTAACTTTAATTGATCACACAAACAATATACGAGAAACCAATCACTATATCATCCTGTGTCTAATATGAATTAATATAGTACATATTAAAAATTTAAACGTAAAATCACGCCTGTAATCCCCATAGAGGTAAGCAGATGAGTGTAGTACATTCCCACTTTTCACCAGTTACGTTTACGTCCCACCATGGGATAGGTGGTAAGTTTATTGCCATACACCGGGCGCATATCTAGACTCCAAGCCACTACTAGAAAATCTAAATTAGAAAAGTTGAATACTGCCCGAACCGCAATTAGAACCCAGGACCTCCTGATCCGCAGTCGCATTTACAACCGACACGACCAACGAAGATCGAATTGTCGAAATCATTTCACTATGCAATCCATTGCCGAGGCACCGAACGAGCTAATTGCTGCGTCATCCAGGTCACGAATAAGCTGAGTTTTCAGATAATAAAAATATTAGAAGACTTATGACCGCTACCTGTTTTGTTTTCTGTAACAGTAAAAAAAAGTAACATCACGCCTGTAGTCCCCGAAGAGGTAGGCAGAGGAATGTAGAAACACTCCCACGTTTCACCAGTTACCTTTAAGTCTCACAATGGAATAGGTGGTGAGCGTATTGCCGTACACCGGGCACATATCCAGACTCCGATCCACTACTAGAAAATCTAAATTAGAAAATTTAGTAGTGCCCGACCCGGGAATCGAATCCAGGACCTTCCGTTCGGTAGTCACACTTGCAACCAACACGACCAACGAGGCAGTCTTTTACTGATACGACGAGGCAACGACAAAGATACTACATGACCTATATGATGGGTGTGACCAGGCAGACCATACGAAGATAAATTGCAACCATCACGCCGATAACCGGAGTTTTGTGCAGCAACGGAATTATTGGCGACGCGAAATTGGCTTTATGGCTATACACCACCAGCAGAAATTAATACGTGAATTAATTTGAGAGAATTTGATGGACGCAGGTGCCGAGGGAGACCAAGGTTAATCGTGATTAAATAGGCCGGATACTACCTGAGGGGGGAGTCAGAAGTCTCCGAAACCAGCGTGCATGTATGTAGAGAGTGTTGAATGTAGAAGAAGCGCGGCAGGTCTGTAAGAATAGAGATATTTGGTACTCTGTGCCCTCTGCCTACCCCGTGAGGGACACGGCGTGACGATATTTATGTAATTTGAGGGAAGTTTGTCGGGACCGTAGTTGACGGTAACCCTGTGTACTCCTGTGGGAAATAAAATGACAAGTGCATTTTCCATAAGCCTATCTCAGTTTTCTGCTAATATAGGGCATCCCCGAACAAGGGAAGTTTTTGCCCATAGCTCCCAGGCTACCCTTATTAAAATACTTTCGTTTTTTAATATTTCCAAAATAAATGTAATTGTGATTGTTGATAGTTAATATTTATAGTCATTATTTAACAGGAGAAAAAGCCATTTCGTTGCTTATGATACCTGATGGTGATGATCTTAAAGAAGAAAGTGACAGGAAACTTCTACTGTTGAATACATTGTTAGTTATGGTTAAAAGTACACGTTACTTTCACGGAAGGGTCCTACCATCCATAAAGCATTACTAAAAGGCTCTTGCGCAGTTTCCTGTTGTGACGGGCACTTTCAGACTTTTGGCTTTTATTAGCCCAGACTGAAGTGGCTAGAGTAGTTGTGATCGTTTAATGTCATATATTAAATTATATACCCAATGTATACTCTATGTTTTTCAGCACTGAATACATTTTTATAACATAGCACTGTCATTAATACAACATTCTAATTGCAGCACGATTGTATGCCGTTGAAAATAATACAACGCATCGTACCTACGAGTACTTACGATCTCGCCATATTAGTTCGCGCTAGACTTTTTGTGTACGGATCCGATTACCGTTCGTAAAGTTTCAACCCTTTGAAACTTAGGCCCTTTTTTCGTTGACTTATCATTCTGTGCATATTAGAATTACTTTCGCATTAAAATTGTCTCTGCAAAAAATATTTTATGCGGTCTCAAACGTTACAAGTAATAACACTAAAATTATATTCGAATCTCAAATTGAATTATGACTTTGGAAAACTTTCCGCTAACATTTACAGTCCTATATTAATTCAAACAACACAGCCGATGTATGTATGTGAATGTGTGTACTCTTAAATACACCAGCGGGTGAAAGAAGAAATATGTAGGTGTAATTTTCGCAAAAAGAAAATCATAATAGTTTTAGTACAATGTTTACAGCGTGGAAAAATCTCGATATTGCAACACAACATTCTGCACGAGCTGTGTCATACATTAACTTCCTAGGCCACTTATAAAAATAAACTTTCAACATAACACACAAAACGGTCCGCTAGACGAGATGGGAGCATTGACACTAGTAGCGCCATCTAGTTATAAAGCGATAAACGAGGAAAACTGTAAGCAGGCCAAAAGCTTTGCATTTCAACAGTGAATACAAAAAAGATTCTGTTCCCGGAAAATGCTAATAGATGGCAGCACATCTTGCTAAGTGCATTTAAAGGTATTATTTATGCTTTTAACATCTAACATTTTATTAAATACTAAAATACATATATTAAACAAATCAAATGAACAATGTTTAATACAAAAGATCGGGAAATTAATCACACATAAATTATCAATGTTGATAGCTATATCTGTAACAATAGATTTGAAAAAAATATTGGCATACGCATACACATTGTCACGAGCAATCCTAATATAGATATAAGACAATGTTATATTGAATTGTGTAAGTAACAATAGCTTGGCTAAATTATATTTAGTCAATGGACGGACGGTTTCTAGACCATCGGAACTATTTGTGTCACAAACATCTATGTTTATTGGAGGTTAATATAAAATACGCTGAAGCATGTGCAAACTTTAGTACAACATTTATTTGCAATAAATTGTACAATGTGTATGTGTAATATGTAGCATATACATATTACGGTAAAAAGAGTACGTAACACCACGCCTGTAATCCTTGAAGAGGTAGCCAGAGGAACGTAGAACAATTCCACCGTTCACCAGTTACGTTTACGTTCCACGATGAAATAGATGGTGAGTTAATTACCATGCACCGGACACATATCCAGACTCCGAGCCACTACTAGAAAATCTAAATTAGAAAAATGTAGTAGTGTGCTCGACCCGAGAATTGAAACCCAGGACC
>DWDV01001847.1:0-12444 GCA_018245615.1 Mimoniades ocyalus | reverse complement strand
CCGGATGCCGCCTACACGCGGCCTCTGCGTGTGAGCGGGACATCCGTCTCCAGGTCCGCGCCCACCCGCGAGGCCCCACTCGGGGCCACAGGAGAGGAGTAAAGCCCTGACCTCGACTTGTTCGGATCGCTGATGCCAACAAACGCACCGCCCGCCAGCTCAAAAAAGCATCCATACGCTTCATTGATAAATGTTAATAAATAGAGCATCCTACAAAAATTACCAATTATCATGTAGATTTGGATTTATAACCTGTGTACATACCATACATGTGTTCACCGCAGGACCCTTACGGGGTAGGCAGAGAACACCGAGTGCCGAATGTCTCTATCCTTACAGACCTGACGTTTCGTCTACATTCATCCCTCTCTACATAAACGCACGCGCGGGTTCGGAAACTTCTGCCACCCCCATCAGCCAGTACAATTTGAACACACTGATATTATTTGACAGTTTAAGAATTCAGAAGTTTGTTATCTGAAACGATACTCCATTTAGTTTTCGCTGCCTTGACTCCTCTGTGAATGAGGAGGTACTGAGTTGTTAGAGTCACGTTATTCAAGTGCCAGTCGTCAAATGACTTCCCACGAATAGAGAACTCTGAAGCGTGAGAGTTTTGCATCATCACATTCTAATTCAATAGACACTGAAGTGAACTGTGACCAATGAGACTCTAAAATTTTAAATGCGCGCCAAATACTCAATCCAACCAACCTAACATTACGAATTGCATTCCATTATCTAAAGTGGTCAATCATTGCTACAATACATCGACGTCAAGTATATTTTTGTTGCACTCTTATGCCATGAACGCTGTTTTCATAATTTCAGGAGGCATTTTCCAGTAGATCAGGATCTGAAGGACGAGTGGCGTTGGTGACGCGCGACGTGACGTCATCGCAACTTGCCGTTCTGTCTGTACTGTGCCTTCTAGAAGCAAAGCTCATTAAAACTGTCAAATCATTTTACTCATACAACGAGTATGTTGTTAATTCTGTAAATTCTTTTACGTATAACAGTATGTGAAAGTCCTTATTATCTGCCTACCCCTATGGGATGTAGATGTGCGAATATTTGTGTATGTGAGCGATGCCATAAAGGCATCACTGCTACGTTTATGACAGCGGGTATTAAATTTTTTTATCAAAATACACATGACAATTTAATTTGTAGTATTTCGTATATCATGTACTGCGGAGTTTATAAAAGCCATGTATTATGAGACCTTTATAACAAGATATTTTATAAAATAAATTATTCTGGACGCGACCGATCGTTTTATTTTAAACCGACTTCAAAAAGGAGGAGGTACTCAACTCGTCTGTATTTTTTTTATTTCTTTTAAAGTATCCTGTACTTATTTTTACCTACATAGTGTCTTATAAAGTTTCAATATCAGAATATTTAAAATATTGACATGTCTCATATTTAAAACAATTAATGCACCTTGACAAGCATTAAACAATGACACGTATCAATCATATGTAAGTGTCAAGCTCAAACAAATTCAAGTTTCAAGGTCAAAGAATGCAATAACAAATAAAATAAATTAAATACACACAACTTTAATAACCGCAAATGAAATAGAAAAACGAAAAATGAGCGATAACAAACCAAAGACGATGCCACCATGGCTCAACTTCGTCATTGGTGGCATGAGCGGGTAAATATAACCACACTTGACAAACTATAATATCTCGGTCCATCTTCACACACGGCCATTAGATCCCAAATAAAACAAGACAGCTTATGTTATTGTTACCAGACCGCTGATAAAATACATGTACACATATAAATATATATTTACACAGGTACTATCTTATTACCCAGAAACAACAAAAACTTGTGCTCATCACACAAATATTTATTCTGCGTGGAAATCGAACCCACGACACCCGGCGTAACAGTCAGGTTCGCTACCCACTGCACTACCGGGCCAGTCAACATTATCTTATTCAATGTTTTATTACTACTAAGACATTTAATACCCAATCAATATATTGAAACTGAAAATATTATTATTACTCATCAACATAATACAATTAAGTCATCCGCCATCACCAAGCCGCTGAGCTTATTGCTATCACATTAAGCTAAGGTAACACCAATAATCCGCTAATACGCTGTGATGATGCATAACGTCATGCAATATCCCTAATGTCACCATAGCATCTACCATTGCCAACAGGCGTCTGTGCGTTGAAAATGCTATTAATGAAATTTCCCAAAATATTGTCTGATTCATTTATTTGCAAAATGATTAATATCATATTTTCATTAAACACTTTCTCACAAACTGTTAGCTTCATAACAGGCAGTACTGGCTGCAGCTAATGCGAATATAAAAATAAAATTTATAATAAACGGATCATAATCGTCGTCATCAGCCTATTGTAGTCCACTGCTGGACATCGGCCGCTCGTGAGGCGTAATGTCCATAATCCCCACGCTGGGCATGCGAGTTGGAGATCGCTCAACAAGTACAAGGGTACTTAGCTGTGTCTACGCAGACCGCGATCTGCCAGCGCCGGGTTTAGTCGCCTCTTCTGAGGCATAAGTTTTTGGCGCCAAATATTAATTTAACTAGTAACGTGTTGCCTCAAAAGCATGTTGGCGATATCCGTGGTCCAGCCGGCTGACCTCGTGAAGACCAGGATGCAGTTGTCCGGCCCGTCAGGCAAGAGCTCGGTGATGACGGTGGTGGGGGATATCCTGAGGAAGGAGGGCGTCACGGGCTTCTATAGAGGACTGTCTGCTGCGCTGTTTCGCCAAGCTACGTACACTACTGGCAGGCTGGGATGCTTTAATGTCCTTCTCGATTTTCATAACAAGTAAATTTGTTCGATTCATAACACAGTTCTGATGTGATTATAGCCTGGGTTATGTAGACAATTACATTCATTTATTTAGAGTGCGTAGCGTGGGTGTCAGCCGCCGGGGGCGGAATAAAATTGCCGCCCCCTTAAAAGTTATATATGGTTTGCCGTATGGCAATCACGTTAATGAAAAAAAAAGGTCAACTACTTGATACATATATTGTTAAAACAGTTATTTTATAAACCCCCTAAAAATGCCGCCCCTTAAAAGCGCAACCCCGGGCTGCCGCCTCCCCCCTCCCACGCTACGCCACTGATTGTATGTAATACAAAGTAAGATAAGGAAAAGAATAACAAGTGGGAAAGATAAGTAAATATGAACATAGAAGAAAGATACAAAAAAGGAACCTGCATATTTAAACGAACACTAATTCAAAGCTTATGTTAGGTACATATTGATACTATACTTATTATGCACGTTATGGTTTAAAAAGTTTAGACCTTAATTCAAATCATTTACGAGGGTGTTTATTCAATTCTTTCACCAGGAACTATGGTAATCCGAATTTCGCAAGGAAATTGCTGATCGGAATGATGTCTGGTGGTGTTGGAGCATTTATCGGCACACCGGCCGAAGTGGCGCTCATCCGCATGACGGCAGACGGTCGGCTGCCACCTGAGCAACGGAGGAACTACAAAAATGTATTTAACGCTCTTGGCAGGTAGATTTTTCTTCTTACTATTCCAAGCATGCCACCTATGGCTCTCAGTAGTTTAAACTTCAAATTCGTTTGTTAAGCGCATATAGCTTTCAATTATTATTTATTCTTGTATATACATGTACATTTAGAAACTTTCGGAATTGTAGCTAATATACTCAAAGCGCCATCTCTTGTCGGATAGTGAAATCTGGCAACACATTTTCTGTTTTATGAAATGGGGAATTATATCTCGACGACATACCTAAAAAGTTTGTATTCAATTACTTTTGTCGTAATCTAACATTGTCGCGCCAGGTTTCTTACAGGAAAAGCATAAAGCACTGACTTCTAGATATATCGATCCTTACAGACGTCACCTGTACCTAACTACATTCATTACTTTGTAGTGTACCTACATACACGCGCTACGGTGTCAGAATCTTTTGACTCGACAGAATTACTTTTGTTGTAATTATTACATTTTAATTTTAGAATAATCCGAGAAGAAGGCGTAACCAAACTGTGGCGGGGGGCGGGCGCCACCATCACCAGGGCCATGGTGGTCAATGGAGCTCAACTGGGAACTTATGCCCAGGTATGCACATAATATGTACATACATGATTAAACTAAGCAATAAGCATTGGAAGCTTAGCTAATTATAAATCAGTCTTTCACTCCAGGAGTATGTTCAATGACACGATAATGGTGAATGAAAACACCATGAGGGGATCAGCGTACCTTGAGAGGTATCTGGTTGGTATAGCGATCTGGTTGTTATGCCCACGCTATGCCCAACTTGGGATGAGAACCGCACATGAAGATATCGCAAGATATTTATTTATAAAATCCCCACTAGGCCCGCGAAGCGCTTCTACCGACATTTGGCGACGGAGTGTTCCTGCATTTCGTGGCCTCCATGATATCCGGTCTAGTCACGACCTTCGCGTCTCTGCCCGTCGATATCGTTAAAACGAGGTAAGAAACAAGTGGAACATTAAAAGCTTTTCCACTTATTATTATTGTAACGTCAAACCGGGTCACTTACGGGGTAAGCAGAAAACACCGAGAGCCAAATATCTTTATTCTGTCAGACCTGGTGTGCTTCTTCATCGACATCCAGCTACGCGTTGACATACCTATTTTCTTATTAATTCTAAGATTGTCTCATGTACAATAGAAAATTGTAACATTAAAATTCTCGTCTCTCTTGTAGTTACTGAGCCTGTCTGCTGAGCCATAGATCGAGGGTTCGATTCCGACCAAGGTCAAATTTGTGTGTGATGAGCAAAAATATTTGGTCTATCTGGGAATAAAATATATATCGCCTCTTTGCTTCAATAACCTAATATTGTCTTAATACTTTATTAGGACAATATTAGATTATTGAAACAAAAATACAATATGTATACAAGTAGGTAATATATTTTAATATGATTATACATATATAATATGTAAGCCGTCAATTTCCCATAACAGAAGCTCTCTTCAAACCTCCTACGGGATCACATGGCCTTGTGTGGAGAAAGCCTACTTAGTATATTTACTTATTAACAAATTTTACACGATGATTCATTTCTTTTTACAGGGTGCAAAATTCAGCAAAAGGAGCGAGCCAAGTGAGCGTCCTCTCGAGTATCATCAGGACCGAAGGTGTGCTAGCGTTGTGGAGTGGTTTCATACCAACATATGCGAAACTTGGCCCGCACACTGTACTAACATTCATATTCTTGGAACAGTTAAATGCCTTGTACTACAAATTAGCGTGATAATATTAAAATATTATTTTTTGTATAGGTACGTAATGTTCTTGTGAAATCCATATGTGAAAATATCTAATGAATAAAACACGGACATTACGAATTTCGTAGTCGTCAAGTAAATATTACAGAATATAAACAGTTATTAGTAAGAGTAGGCAGCGGCAGGATTAAATATACATAAGTGGGTAGATAATGAAGATTTTCATTAGCTATGGTATCGACAAAATTCTTCCGCCTCTTACTACATTTATCAAACGACATAGTATGCAAAATGTAGTGATTACCAAAAGGATGCCCAAATTATTTGAGCGTGTACAGAGCGAATGACGGCCCGTTCACATAATAACGTTAATTTGTATATTATAAATATACATTTGAAAAACACAATTGACGGACTGTCAAATAAATTACAATATGTTATTGAAAAAGTTCTTTTTTTATTTTATGCCTAAAACAGGCAATACAACGTTGTTCGACCCGACCATCTGTGAATTTATGCAATGGCAACATCCAACTTTAATTGTTATGGTAATAAAATAAAAGATATGGTATTTTCGCTATAATAATTTTATTTATCAACAGTTAATCACACAGCCCTGTAAACACCATCAAATAACGTAACGGATTACAAAAATTTCACCGCTTAATGTACAACCTATGCTTTCGGTCGCTTAGCAATAAAGAACGCATATTTAAAGAAGTTGTAATTGAATCTTTACAATTGACAGAAGTTTAAAAATGATTCGACCATACGCAACTGGAATGATGATTCGTAGACGATTGATTCGCAATTGTTGATTCGATTTGTATATCGCGATTAATCGATTAAAAACTGTCTCCAATAGAACTTAACATAATTCAATGTTGCAATTATGCATCGATTGACAATTTAATACCGATGAAATTAAATTGATCGTTTCTCATTGCAATTAACGATTAATCGAATGAGCGTTTGTAATTTTCCACGTAATTAAGCAAAAGTTTTCACTCATGACAATATATTTTCACTCTTTTAATATTAAAAAACTTTAAATGTTTAATACGCAAATAAATATTGTATTATGTGCGGTTAGAATAATGGCAGAGAAGATTGTCACAGATGTCTGTGACAATGACAACAACTGGTGACGACTATTTTGTCATTCTACTGAATTGACATTGCTTTGCTACTTTGTCTTTATCCCTTGACCATTGAATATATATTATCTTTATTGGAAAATACCATAATGCAGAGTTTGCGCTAACGCGACCGCAACGGTTTAAATTTGTTTGGTCGGTTTTATGAGAAAGTACACTATATATAGTAGAAAATCGAAAACAAAGTGTTAATTCTCGATATTCAACCAAACCCTACCGTTACAAAACAAAATATTCAAGTGTTATATAAGAAGCGGGACATTGTAGTCTTAATCATTCTTACGCTTGTATGGACCTATATTCAGACAAAAACATGTGTTATACTTATCATCAATATTATTATAATTATCTATGAAAAATTTGAGCCAACTCTAATTAGCGTTTTCTAAATTTATTTACATTTTATAGACTTACTAGTTAGGGTTGCCAACCACATTTACAAAAAATGGTATAATTTTTATAGCCCTATAATACTGTTTCACGGAAACAAAGTATGCAAAATACTGCTTTGAACATCACTGCATCCACACTGCTATTCAAACAGAACGTGAATAGGCATATATATGGCAACACGTCACATGATAGGCCAAATCATCGCTTTTCGTCAGACGAGATTCTGACCAAATGCTATGCTATACCAGATAAAAAAAAACACCTAGTTATTGAAACTACATACTAGTATCCACAAATAAAACTGTCTCTAAACATTTTCCAATATAATACATCTTCGGAAATTACAGGCTTGATGTTAAGTATCTTTTTAATATTATGCGTAATGAATACTAAGTGACAGAAAATTGTCTTAGTATAACTCAATTATATTCTCGAACGTGGTCACACCAGCGAAGCTTTTAAAATTAATTTAGGCAATGAGGGAGGATAAAAAAAATGTAATGACTTTAAAATAATCCGTAATACTGTTTGTTAACCACAAAAATACTGTTTATTGCATAATACAACACTCTTTTTCTTGTACCAAAAGATGGCAACCCTACTAGTATTATGAACCCTACTAGTACTATATTATGAATTGTACAGCTGACGAGAACTGTCTTTCAAATGAGAAAACAGAAGCTGCATAGGAGGAGATGTTGGAATGTTGGAAGTATTATTTTCTGCTGGCCTCACATTATACATACTGGCAACCTTTGCTCATTTCTTTAGCCTATTATTATTATATATATATTTTAACATTTCCGCACCCCTCTACCACCTCCCCACCGCATGATGACCAATACATGAATTAATTTAATCTATAAGGAGAACTTTAAACCATTTATTTGCATATAACATAATATCCGTTATGTTGTATATTTTTTTGCAAATTTAATGCCTACACTAAGACATGTAATTAATGTAGCAAGTTAACATCACCCGTACGCCACCTCCTCGACGATGGTTTCCCAAGAATCCGTGGACTGAGTTTCCCAGGAGTCGTCGTCGTCCTGCTCCTCCTCGTCATCATAAAAACCAATCTGGAACATCTGATCGGTGAAACTTTTGAATTTGGAAGGCAGAGACAGTGTCCCTAAGTATCACCAAAGAAAATAATACTCCGGCAACGCATTGGCCACTAATTCGGTATTGCAAATCCCCTTAAGTGACGGTAATCGCTTACCATCTGGTGACGTGACCACCTGCTTCCCGAAAGTCCCATATTGGTCTGACACACACACGCACGCGCGTTGGCGCGCACTCACACACACACGCACTCACGCACTCCCTCACGCACGCATGCACACACGCACACGCACTCACACATACACACGCACTCACGCACACACATGCACACACACACACAGTGAAGGAGTCAAGAGTACTGACGAAACGGCATTATTGCGTAAAAAATAGACATATCACAAGTTGTCTTGTCTAAATTTAATTACAAAAAAATAAATTAATACTTTAAGACATCACACACAACTATGTCTATTTTATATTAAGAGAAAATTAACCTCATTCTCGTGCAACCTGTGCACCGTGTGGACTCGGATTTGGAACATCCACGCCTGGCCCAGCACGGCCACGGTGCCGGTCAGCAGCAGCGGCATGCTGTATCGGAACTGCCACGCCAGGTTCATGAGGAACAGGAACAGACTCTTGCGACCTGCCGTCATCTCACCTGAAACTGACAACAGAAACTTAAAAAAAACATTTCTTTATAACGACAACACTTGAGTAGCAAACTCCCTATTTTACTACCCCGATGTTGCCACAATACTAGCCCACGCTTTAAAAATTACCGAGTTTTGGCAGATTAAGAAAAATAATTATTTAACGATTCTATAATGTTCGAATAAATTATTTTACGCGTGCCCATGGCACCATACGATAATCAATCAACAGTAAGGCCACCAATGACTTAACTTGGTTTACAAATATGAACGTTGAAAATGGTAGAAATAGACAATATGAAAATGTAGGAAAATCTAAGACATCTTCATTATTAAAGCTTTATTTATTTACAAACTTATGGCAATAGGCTCACCACCTATTCTATAGTGGAACGCAAACGTAACTGGTGAAACGTGGGAATGTACTACACTCCTCGACAATCGCCAACCTCTTCGACAATTACAATAATTTTGTTGCTATTTAAGGCCTCCACCAAGTGGGTTATTCGTTTTAGGAGTAATTCTAAATAAAAGCGGGCGAGGAACCGCTTTAGGGCCAATTGTGTGCACGCGCGTTGCTAAGCAATTCAGAAGACCTTCGAAGTCGCGCAAAAATCTTTTAGAGGTTCATCTGTCAATTGCTATTCAAAAGAACGAATTTTACAAAAACAATGTAGGTGTAACAAAGAAGGCCGGCTCAAGAGTAATAAACAAGAGTACAAGGACTTTGACAAAACTACAAAAGATGAAAGTATGTCAGGATGTTATCAGTGGAAATCCTTAATCTATGCCTGTCTCTACGCGAAATAGGTGTGATGTTATGTATGTATGTATAAAAAGATATTTTTTTGTATTTGTGTATAAAAATGAGACTTCAATTAAATGCATCTCATACAATGTGAACCAGTTCAGATTACTATACATCTATTAATGTTTCATGATCTCAAGTTACATTCAATGAATGTTAGTAGATACAAGCAAATATTGTTTTGACATTGGGAATTAATTTGTGTACAGATAGTTACAAGGTTGATATCTGAAACTTATGAATCGTTGAACAGAAACAAAATGAACAGGGTTGATATCTGAAACCCAAGCTACAGAAATCACAGCATTGCTATCTTAAAACAATGAATTAAAAAATCAGAAGTTGAACATTTTATAAAAACCTGTTTAACCAGTTTAACCCTTTTTTTCACTTATGATTTGGCACTACATGGTACAGATAGCAAAATTTAATCAGACTAGACTGAAGAATTATGGATATTAAATTATTGAACCAATGCTCAGATTCATGGTACTCCAGTTGCTGTCATTTATCAAACAAAAAATTATAAAAATATACCCTTTTAATACTTTTACAATCAATTACATTATTCAGTTTTCAGTTAATTGGTTTCAGTTAATGTTACAAATTAATTGGTACATCACCTAACCTGATGTGAAGTTAAGAGAAATGTTTATGACACTCAATTCACCCTCAATAACTTTAGGAATCATACTGAGCATTTTTTTTGCCTTTTTGCAGGGAAAAAGCATTTCCTATATCAGTTTTGGAGCCAGCATGTTGTATAAATGAGGATATGTAACTGAATTTAGCATGAATTTGAATCTTTAGTACATGACCTGTCCTGTATTTATCCATGTCATTTATCCGTGCTAATAATGTCAAGCTATAATTGATCGAATATTGTGTGTGGATTATTTAGTATCGTAGTGAATGTAGGATCTATAGTGGCATATACAATTCATTACTGTGAGCCCTCATAAGACACTCAATGATTTTCCTCCCCAGTGTTGTGTATGATGTTTTTCCTCAAAAACATTACTGCAGAAAATTACACAACAGAAGTATGAGAGTGTAAATTATTATACACTTATGAATGTAACTCATACCAATTCACAACTCACAAACAAAAATATAGGTAATGAAAAATAAAAGCACATTTTTCATAGGGGATATTACATTGAAAGACATGTTGAATTCGAAGCATTTATTGGTAATATGAATTGCATTCATAATTAAAACTGTTGAGTATATAATATATTGATAGATAAATATTTTTATATGTAAATGGAATATCTATAGGAATGTTTTAATACGTAATTTTGTTTCTCGATTATATTAATATTTGCAAACATGTATTACAAATACATCTGAACTATGCCTCAATAAATGTATTAAAGATATTAGTTTTAATTACGACTACATTAAATATTAACTCATTGTTGATAATATAACAAAGTTAGTCAACAGGATTTCATAAATATCAATGTTTTTTCGAAAAAATACTCCTTAGTAACAGCTCAAGGCAAAACCGAGGCACAGTCAAAGCAATTTGTACTTACTTCAAGGTAACATTAAATCTTTAAGTCTGTCATACAATATGTCAAGCAAATTTTAAAATTTCAACTATTAGTCTAATGAAGAAACAATTATTATTATTGTAATTTGGCAATTATTTTTATAAAGTGCATAGCAGCAAAGACAAACACTAGTACATTTTGAGATGCAATCGTAAGAAAACTACATTTAATAATAAGAGAGCCGAGCCGTTAACATTCTCTGTGTCCATGTTATTCATCATCGAAATAATCAACATGTTCACCAGGTGCAAATTTACCCGACATCAATACCTTCAAGCATTTCTTTGCAGTCACTTCAGGCTTCAACAGTGTGCCCTGACTTTTGAATGAATGGAAGACATCTTTCAAATTGTCGTTAACGGCCTCGGCGATCACATAATCAATCATGGCCGTCTCAACGGGACCCGGGGAGTAGTTCAACACTCTTACATGTTTTTTTTCTTCAGCGAGAACCTTGAAGTATAGTTCCCTAGCTGCTTTACCGCTACAGTAATAGGCCATTCCACTCATAGGCTTGATAGCACAAAGAGATGTTATATTAACAATCACCACCCGCTCCTCCACCTCCTCGAATATCTTCAAAAACTGTGTGTTCAACGCAATAACATTGAAAACATTGAGGTCATAGTACTGCCTCAGCTCTTCGACATCTTCCATACGAGATGTTTCCACGGACAAGTTACCAAGAGAACCAACATTGTGGAAAATTATGCTAGTTTCAAAATCAGCAGCTTTTCTCCCTTCTAAGGCTTTCTTGAGCACTGCCAACATCTCTTCCTTGGTTGCCTTCAACAAATCTATTGAGTTGTATAGCACATTAACATTGCTAGACTTGCACATGTCGGCAGTTTTGATGAGTTCCTCTTTATTGCGAGCAAGGAGCAGTATTACGGACTTAGGACCAAGGTGCTTTGACACCTCCACAGCAATAGCTCTACCAATTCCTTGAGAGCCTCCAGACAGTACACAAAAAGTTGGACCAGAAAGGTTGGTTTGTGATGATGATGAAGAAGCCATTTTTACTTACAAGGATTGCAATGTATGTGGTTATTCTTGCAGCAGCTTCTCAGACTCAGTATCGCCAATCACAGGTTCTAAGTCGCAGCCTTCGCGCATCAAACGGGTAATACAGTCAGCTCTGTATGCAGACAAGTTTTCTACTACTTTGTTCTTTTTTCTCAGCGCCTGAAGTTTTCTCTCTGAAACGAATGTATTCATCAGTATTAGTTCCTGCTATCAATGTGTATTTGCTTGCTATCAACGTTGACTCAGCTGGGGACGAAACGCCAATAAGAATGAACCACACTTTGTCATATCACGTAACATCGAACATTGCGAAAAATGACCCGAGATAACCTGTTTTTAATTAGGTATAACATTATAAAACTATTATAACATGTACTTACGATACGCAATTATCATTTGAAATTACCTAAAACGGCGAGATAATCCGCGGAATCGGACAGTTTGATGAAATCTTGTGCGGGCTTGAAGTTGTCTTCGAATTCGGGCACGATCGCTGTTTCTACAGCTTCACAGCCCCAAGGA